>VSDK01002872.1:229021-239505 GCA_009767595.1 Symbiodinium kawagutii | reverse complement strand
CAACAAACAGTTCTATTGAAACACCAGTTGGGCCCGCCTAGCTTGTGGACAACTGGTCACGCTGGCGTGTAGTTTTGATTCTCATGATGCGAATCTTGCCCAAAAGCCGGAAAAGAAATGAAATACAAGGGGATTCGTCGCGCGCTAAAAGGAGTAAATCATTTATGGCATCCGCACGGTCCGAGCATACTCTGCACTGGGTTTCACACAGATCATGAGTTGTGTTTCCAGTTTTCTGCTTGATGTTGTAATATATAGCATGCAGCTGGGGAAAACTTGAGACAAGGCAAATTGTAAAACGATTTGGCTGTGCATTCTCGCTTAGCCTTGGGAGATCCAGTTGCCATAAACCCCCAGCAGTCTGGCCATCTATGGATCTCCCATTTTGTTCAGGTGCAGCTGATGGTATATGGGTTTGTCCATCAATGGTAGTACCTGCCAACCAATCAATCATGACTACCTCCATAGATGGTCAAACTGCTGGTTGATCTTTGCTCCTTTGGCTGGTTGATAGTTGATCCATCTGTTCTATGGATCGATGGTCTATTGTTGATCAACCAGTCCAAGCTAAAAGTTCAAAGGTACAGTGACCATCGGCCCAACAAAAAAATGGTAGAACCTGTGGTCAGAACCCACCTCCTACCACCTTGTTGGCCCAGTCCATGGCTTATTGTTCAGCAACCAGTGGGTTTTAATTATGTGATAAGATTGCTCCAATAATCCATGATGAATATGACTAACCAGCCACCAGGAACCATCCAAAAGCAATTGCTAGCCGTTCTTAAACGGGGTTCAACCAACACGAACCATCCTGAACCATCATTACTATCATTAGCCAGTGATGTACTTAATCACCCCTAACCGTCACGAACCACGGAAGCCATCATTGATTATTTTCAGCCATCTCAAACCATATTTGATACCCAAGAAAGAACCCATCATTCAACCATAGTGATCCGACATGATTTAAGCATGAAGCGCAACCATGACCAACAATCATTGCTAATCTGGACTTGTCGGCGGTTTCAAACATGTTTCCCCCAGTAATTACTGAAATAACTAATGGTTGGTTGACAAGCACATGTTTCATGACGGGGCGGTTCAACCACCGACCAGTAATCATCAACGCTTAAGCGATAACTCGAAGCGTCACCAAAGCATTCTCAACCATCAAAACTCCCGGTCCGCCCCGAGGATATGATCTTGGAGCACGGCCACCTGCAGGATCGATTGGCCAAGGCGCTTCACAACCACACACCCACCGCGTGTCTTGGAGGCATTGGTCAGATGGATTTCTCCGTGGTCACCATGGTAGTTGGATTCTGACGATCATGAACTCCGTTGTTGCATGATTCACCTTCAAAGCAGTTTTTGAGAGATGTGCCGCCGCACTTGCTTCGCGAGTGCACAACGGACAGAACAGAACAGAACCTAGAGCTTAGGAATCCATGGCCAGGGTTGGCAACACAATGGCTCGCATTGCTGGTTGCTCATTGCTGGTTGCTAGTTGCTGGTTGCTGCTGCTGATGATGATAATGATGATGGTGATGATGATGATGATGATGATGATGATGATGATGATGGTGATGGTGATGGTGATGATGAGGAGGATGAGGATGAGGATGAGGATGATGATGAGGATGAGGATGATGAGGATGATGATGATGATGATGATGATGATGATGATGATGATGATGATGATGATGATGATGAATGGTGTTCACTATCCTCACTCCGATTTCACCATGCATGTGATGGTGGGATATGGTGGATATGGTGGGTTCCGTCTAAATATCAGAGGCTGCAGACTCTTGATGCGCCTTTGTTTTGTCGCTGAGCTGCTGCAATTTCTTGCATCACACTTTTATTGCAATCGCCTGCTGCGAAGGAAGACGATTGGCAGCGGCGAATGGATGCACTGAAGAAATCTCTTGAAGATCTTGAAGCAGGTTGGCAGCTGAGATGATGGTTTGACACTTCATGGGGCTATCTGACTGAAGGTTAAGTCAGCAGGAGCTTTCATCCAAATCCGTTTCAGCAAACAGTTTTATTGAACACCTGTTGGGTCCGCCTAGCTTGTGGACAATTGGCCACGCATATAAATTTGATTCGCATAGTATGATACGAATCTTGCCAAAAAGTCGGGAAAGAAATGAAATACAGGGGGATTCGTCGCAGGCTAAAAGGAGTACTGTAAATCATTTATGGCATCGGCATAGTCCGAGCATACTCTGCGGTGGGTTTCACGCAGATCAGGGGTTTTGTTTCCAGTTTTCTGCTTGATGTTGTATTGCATGTACCATACTTAAACTTGTAACCGCAGCTAGCTGGGGAACACAAGACCCAGCCTCTGGCATGCAGTTGTTCTCATGTGATTGAGACAAGGCAAATCGTAAAAACGATTTAGCAGTGCATTCTCGTTTAGCCTTGGGGGTTTGGGGGTGGACGTGCCTTTGCTCGATGTTGTGTTTTGATTCGCAACCGCTCGCGGCAGTTGGCCGCCCTTTTTGGGGTTTCTATGGCTGTACACATGGTGTCCCAAGAGAGATGTCAAGTGTCTTTTAAGAGTGTCGGAAATAATGTCGAGTCTCCCTAAGTGTGCTGAGACTGTCCCAGTGTCAAGAGATTCCTCTCTCCCACAGCGGCGCGCCCTTGAATTTTGGATTGGCCACATCAACGAGCGTGGCCATGGCGGTAGGCATACGCAAACTGCGTTGACTTCGAGCCACACTCTGAGAGCATGTGAGCCAGTTGGATGTTGACTCTCTGTGACACTCTTGCGGGCTCTCTCGAAGGGCACTTTTGTAACACACTTGTGGGAAACTCTTGTGGGATTTTTTTCTGTGTGGCGGATTCAATTGGTATTCAGGCGATGTTTCACAACTCTCTTCACAAGTCGGGCGATTGCCCTGGAGTTCGCTTCTGCTCAAGCTCTATGTGCGTCTCCCACAGCAGTGCCCCACAAGAGTTTCGCAGAAGAGTGTTTCGCAAGACTTTCTCCAGCGAGTGTTGCGCAAGACTGTCGAACCAAGAGTCTTTTGCAAGAGCGGTACTTCAAGGGTGTGTGTGCATGTGTGCTTGTGTGCGTGTGTGCGTGTGTGTGCGGGCGAGCGGGCGGGCGGGCGTGCGTGCATGCGTGCATGTGTGTGTGTGTGCGTGGGTGGTGTGGGTGTGTACAAGGATGTCTTACAAGACCGTCATACCAAGACTGCCCTACCAGAGTTTGGGCAGTCAGTTTGTGTACTGCATTTGTTTTAGGTTGTTTGCATTCAAAGGCATCGATTGTGGGACCCTCCGCTTGAAGCATTAATCGGATGATTTTAGATATTGCCCGATCGGCTTTCACATGGCCGCGCTTGCGGGCCTTTTTGTGCGACAAACTGCACCCTTGCATCCTTCCGCACCCGACTCACCAGGGAGTCAGAAACAAGAAGAGCAGCGCCATGGCCGTGCCGGCGCCCAGTTGGTACGGTGCTGGGTAGGTTCCACCAGTGAGTTCGTAGATAGGGGCCCCATGCCCTCACCCCGCCACATTCTAAAACCAAAAGGTTAGTGCCAGCTAGTGACAAGATGTGACGAGTATGACGCGATTTTGACGAGTTCATTGAGCATTTGTGCAAGTGATCCCTACGGGCCCTCAAATCTTGTGTTGCAGCCGCATGCCCTGAGGAAAGAAAGTCCTTCACATCTCCGCATTCTCCATCGAGCTGATGAAGATACAGGCCCGGTGGGAGAACACGTCGCCGCCGCTTTTTGGTGCAAAAATGTATCCAGCAAAATTATGCAACATTGGCTTTGGAGAAGTAGCAAAACCCCAAAAAGCGAGTAGGTCCTACCCAAAGCAAGTCCCCTTAGTGATGGTCATCCAAGAACATAATTTTGTCCGCCGCTCATATGAACGGATATTTGTTTGCACAAGCCAGACGATCGATGATTGCGGCCGTCCAGCACCGTGTTGATGTTTTTTCCGAGCATCCACATGGCTGGCCAGGAGAGCATCGATGAAATGAAGGAAGAAAACGCCATGGGCCTGCGTGCGCCTGATGCTGAGACATGGTTAAGTGGATCTACGCCATACTGGTACCTTGATATACCTTGATGTTTTGTCATGATATTCACATCTGTGCAGGCTCAGATTTCCACTTCCCAGATGTCGTTGTGATTGGCTTTGCGTCCGCTGGACTGTGGTTTCTCCTGAAAAGCCAAGTTGTATGATGAAATCAATATTGGGAATTGACCTTGACGAAATCTCACTGTGGTTTCAAGTCTTTTTTTGTTCCCCCACTGGAAAGCTGGTTGTCGTGAGAAATGATGAAAACCATTAAGACAAATCCGGTTTCCCTACCGTTTTCCGGACCTGGAACCTGGTGACTTTCAAGGGGTGCTGTTCCAAACTCAGGGTGATGATTCCGCGGGTCAGCCGACGCGGACAAGGCCCCTGGGATGAGGGCCCACCTGAATCATAAATGGCAGGGTGAAAAATTTTCTCAGCTGGGCGCCAAAAACGACGCGAAGTACTGGATACGAAGTACCGCAAAATCTGATGAATTCCAACTTGAAGGCATTGTTTACTCCCCACGTCATTGCGGGGTCTTATTTTTAGCACTGCTCCCGCTTCAACTCTCCTCCCGCCCTCATCCTTCTCATCATCACGTGTTGTCGCGTATTGTCGCGCTGTCATCGTCACTCATCCCGATCAATCATTCTCACATTGTCATCGTCAATCATCGTCCCTCGTCATTTTTGCGGGTTGTGTTCTGTTGGTGGTCTTTTCATTCTAATGCTTTGCCCGTGCTGTTTTTGTGATGTTTTGCTAGGGTTCTCGTTTTCGTGTTCATTTGTGGTGTTTTGCTCGTCATCATTCATGACATCGTGGTGCCTTTGCTTCCGTTCGTTTGTATCCCGCTCGCTTTGTTTCCATTCTTTATCCCTGGGAGAAAAGGGGTGACCATGAAAGACTCACCCAACAACTTCTCACCAGTGCAATTGCAATTGATGAAGTAGTTTTTCAAGAATGATGAGACAGCTTGCCAATTGAGGACGTGTTGACAAGAAAAATGACATGTATTGTCTCTTGTAATAGACAGGGGGCCCATTTAATGTTTCGAACCATGGTTGTATACTCGCTTTTTGGAGAATGCTAGGTACACCCACGCATAGCAAAAATGGCAGGAGCTGCGTTTGGCACAGTTCCCGACACGCTCAACTACACACGTCCCAAGTGCAGACACTGGCAGGGTTCCCCCCGCTTGAAAAAACAGACAGGTTGTAAAGCAGAATCTGTTCGCAGAGGTTTCCCTTGATATTTTTCCAAGGACGCCAAAAGATTCAAAGCTGACGCCAGGATTCGCTGAGTCTTCTGAGAGCCACGCCAGTTTTTTCACTGGAAGGCATGGCGAACCTGGAATCCTGTTGCAGGAGACTAATGTCATGTAATGTAACGTGATGTCATGTAATGTAACATGATGTAATAGAATGCAATGTCGTTACTGCACCGTACTGTAATGTAATCGTAATGTAATGTATTGCAATGTACTCCCGTCCAATTGTGTACATGCATATGCAAAAAGTATGTATATCATATCATTGTATATAGATATGTGTATGTGTATCACGATTAGTTACATAGAGCCCAAATTGAACCAGGTTGATGAGTTAAGATCATTTTCGATTGCAACAGCCAGGTTACACCGAGGCTTCTTGAGGATACTCTTTTTGCCCATTCATTTGCATAGATTTCAAGATCTAGGCTATTGGTCTACCGGCACAGCCTCCCACTTTTGCGAAACTCCCAAAATGAATCTCTAAAGAATGGCTGTGCATATCCTATGCTCTTCAGTGCCTTCATCGGGGCGTTTTGACCTTACTTCATTTGCCTTCTTGATGCCGTGTGATACCTATTGGGTCCTTTTGGAAAAGATTCTGAACACCATGGCCCACAGCGGTGGACGTTTGGTTGATGGGGAATCCAACACAGTGGCCGCCACCGACTCGGGCGAAGGACTGCCATATACATCATCACCTGCCGCGTCAGGTGATGGAGCTGGATCATTTGACGATTCACCAGGAGTTTCTGAAGCCAAGGCAGGTTCCGTTGTGGAAGGCTGCTCATTCTCAGTCCAGGCATTCTCCAGGATTTGAAAGAAAGGTTGCAAAGCAGGTTCCTAGGCAGACTGAGGCTGACATAAGGATCATCTAGATCATTATTACATTTGTTAATTAGCGGATATTGTTTGAAATCGCTGGTCATGTTACAATCCCGGGGTGCTGATCGGATCGATAAGCCGACAAGACCCTGCGAAAACAATACTAGCAACAAAGGAATTGTGTTGGAAGAAAACTTTTGCAACAAGGTTCGAGGTGTTGGTTCTGTCTTTGAATCGCTTCAACCCATGAGAGAACAATGATTTCAAGCCCTTGCCATCGACATGGATCGTCATGGCATCCTTGGGGTTCTTGCTCAACATCTTTCGAAGCTCTGTCACCTCAAAGGGAAGTTGTAAATGATTCAGGCAGGGGACCAAACATTGCAAACCAAAGAATTATAGCCCAGTTTATAGCCAAAAATGATTCAATAAGAACTCTTTAACCAGTTTTTGTTATTCACAATGTTTGATGGTTTGGTTTTCACAACCCTGCACCTCTCTTCTCATCAGGTCGCTTGGAGTTTTTGGGCCGGAAAATATTTTACCCACCAGCGAACACTGTGAGAGCAGCTGCAGACCCATTGCCCTGACATTTTTCAATCCAACAGTGTTCTCACAAGGCCAGCGGGCAAGCTGGCCAAGCGGATGCTCCATAATTTTGGTCTGTACTGATTTGTTTTCTTCAAGACGGTTGGCCAAATCCCCAACAGGAATCTCTGACAAGTCAGAGGCATCAAATTCGGACAGCCCGGAGTCAGACATCCCTTGAACTACAGGAATCTATCGCTGGTTGATGGATACCAAAATGCCTAGCGAAATACCAAACTCATCCGATGTCAAGACTGGCAAGACCCTGCAACATTCCCAGCAGCACCGGTTGGCGATGATGGCGTCGATCATCCAGAGCAAGCGGAAACAAAAAGCGATGGGACGTCTTGATGAGGGCCCCACTGGGAATAAGGATGGAATATTGTAGAACTTGGAATGATGGAATGTTAATTCTTGCTCTATCTTGATCTTGGTGCATCACCCACTGCTTTCCCATGAGCCAAACCAAGAAACTCGTGGCAAACCAAGGAATTCACAAAAAATATCTGCAGCTGTTTTTTTGAAGTTCGAGTATGGAGAACTATGTTCTTTCCACGCAGATCAAAATTCAGCATCACACATTTGTTGAATAGCAGGAACTTGCTCGGTGAGTTTCCTTGGTCGGCTCAAGCCATTTTCCAGAACAATTGGTTGGCACCTGATGGGCAGCATCTGGAGCGCCGAGGAGGCGAGCGAAATTCAAATCCATTGATCGACAAAGAGGCAGTCGTTTGTGATCATAAAGAACCGGTTTCCCCTGCTTTCGGACCCCAGCCTGCATAAGAAAATATTTGAAGTTTTTAACACGGGTTTGTAAATCTTTGACTAAAGCAGCTGCATGTTTTAGTGGCGAAACCAGGAACGACTGCGCTGATTTAGTTGGCGATGTTCTGCCCGCAGTTGGTTCTGTTCATGGCATCACTTCCCTGTGTGCTTCTTGTATCATACCCTGTCACAGTCTATCAATCATACTTTGTGATGCTCGGCAATCATGATCTATCGTACCCTCATCTCATGCTGTTCAATCTCATGTTATGCTCTGTACGGGATCATACGGGTCACTCTCATGTTTACCATTGTGATGCAGTTCTGCTCGTTTTCTGAGCCACGCAATAGTTGGGTCCGTTCAGCTGCGCAGGATGGTGCCTCCGGAACTGGAAGCTCACAGGCTCGGCCACAGGAAAGCACAGCTCTGTTGCAGAAGTTGCTTGAGTTCAATGAGAGTTTGACAAAAGCCATGGTCCAATACTATGATTCACCAGGTTTAGCGGGAAGTTTCAATTATAAGTACAGACAAGCGGTGAGCCAATCTGGGTCAATTACCAAACGCAATGCCAAAGAAAGCACCCTAGTTCTATCCCTAAATCACTTCTAAACTCTGGGTGGTTACTGTACAACGTGGCAAAGAGGTGATTCTGTTGCGAGGCCATCGCATCCAATGGATCATCGGTCCCGTTGGGCATCACGGGTACGGTGCCACAGGGCATCCGGACGAGTTGAAAAGCGAATGATGACCATTATTTGAAAAGATCTAATTCATTCTGAGGAATTTTCTATTTCATTACCACGTAGTTCATTACTCATGAAAGTTAATTCAAGTATTTTTCTAAAGTGTCAGGGAATCACCACCGCATTTTCACGATCGAACGACGTCTAAGGGCTTCCCTTGATTCTTCGAAAGGTTCGAAAAAAAATCATCAATGGGAACTCAGAACTGTGAAAAAGTGGTCGTGAGGCCCCAGCACCTCCATTGACCGCGATCAAAGCTCAGCTGTGTGGGCACCTGGTGCCGAGGGAATGATACCCAGCAGGTGTTCTGGGCCATCCTGCTTGGCCGCGGTAAGTTTTGAAACCACTGGGTGAAGACACTGGTCATGGGCCGACCCTGGCTATTCATGGGATTTTTTAGAGATGTTTCATGGTGGTAAAGATTGATCAGATTAGTCTATCGCTGTTGGGGGCTTCACCCATGGATTGAACTTGGACCAACCCAAAGCCAGCTGCTGGTGGCCAGTTGCTGGTCACTGGATCTGTTGAGTTCGGTTAGGGACCTATCTCAGTTCTATGCTGTCAGCCTTTTGTTGCTGATTGGTTGGTTACATTCTTTTGCATATTGCTCTTCACCATCACGAACCATTGAGCAATCAAGACGGTGACCCACTGATGATGAGTTATGGTTCGTGATGGTTCATGGTTGGCTTTATGTTTGGCTTTGTCCAAAAATAGCGTACCCCGAGAAAATTGGTTAATTTTCAAGGAATGATGGCTGTGAACTTGAGTGGTTAGTAGGTACCACTATGGTTATGGAGAACCCCATGACTAGTAGTTTAGTTATTCCACCATGAGTTTGTTGATTATTGTCCCCTTGTCATAATTGTTGGTTATAGCCATTATCCTCTATAGTTAGTTAACCACTATTAACCATACCTAGTCACTGAAAATTCATGGATACCTAATCACAAGAATCCTTCAATGATCCCCTTCAGCTTTGGCCGCCCGCCACGGTCGGATCGCGGAACGTTAATCATCCATCATTCATGCGTTTTCTGGCTTGGCTCCTGTCCCTGAGGCTCCGGACTTGCTCCGTTCCATGCAAACCTTGCGCGAGCTGGTGGAAGAGGCGAGCACGCCTCGAAATTAAGGATGCTAGCCAAACACCGGCGCACATGCGCTATCTATGGACATACCACTGCGCTAATCTATCGCTAGTTTATGGAAACAGCGCTGCGCTAATTTATGGCAATGGGACAAGTCAATGGAAACATGGCGCTAATTGATGGACGCAAGACTGTGCTTATCTGTTGGCGCAGCAATGCAAAAATCTATGGACGTCATGCAGCATTGACCTGTGCACACAACATGGTTCTAATCTATGGACATAAGGCTGCAGCAATCTGTGGGCACAAGCTGCGACTATCCACGGGCGTCATGTGGCATAAATTTGTGCACATAACACAATGCTACTTCATGGCCGTAAGACTGCGCTAACCGGTGGGGATACTGTTGCGATAGGACGTAACGCAGCGCGAATCTGCGCGCAAAACACAGCAGCGTTGATCTATGGATGTAAGACTCACACATTTGGGGGGCACAGCATTGCTCTGATCCATGGACGTAAGGCAGCGCTAGTTTAATAGCACGGTGCAAATACATGGACCTAAGACTGCCATAATCCGTGCATATTATCTTTAAAAAAAAACGTTAGCCACAACAATCCAATGATTACTGGTTCCGCTTACAGGTTTGACTCGGAGAGAGCGCCCAAAACCGATGCCGGCGGACCAGCTGTCTCGGCAGGAAAGAGGATTTCGTTGGCAACTGGAGGCGCCGGCTGATTCACCTTCTGCGCGTGTACTGGCGTCGATGTCGTGCATTTCGCTGCTAGGATGTGATGGAATCATCGTTGCGCAAACAGCTGCGAGTCTAAATTGCCTATGGAACCGGATTTTCTGTTTTAAATTAATCTTTCCAGCTTGCATTTAATTTGATATCTACAAAAATATAGCAATAAATCATTTACAATACCTCCGAACCGTTTCATGAACAACTAATTGATATTGAATTGATTGTTTGATTTGACCTACAATCAGCGACTTTTTCAACATAATTCTATAATCAGTTAGTGCTATCCACAATCAAAACCCAACGTTCTTCTGGGATATGTTCGGGGCACTGGGTAGACGTTGGGTAGACGTCTTTGACATCTGCCCGTAGCGCGTCCTGGCACCGGCAGGGCTGGGCGTACCGCCT
>VSDK01002872.1:130725-228992 GCA_009767595.1 Symbiodinium kawagutii | reverse complement strand
ACAAGCAGCATCAGCTGCCCCAGCTGCAGCAGGAGCTGCAGCGCGCGCAGCACCAGCTGCTGCACTTGCTGCAGCACTTGCAGCAGCTGCAGCAGCAGCAGGCCCCGGGTGCCCAAGGAGAAGGAGTAGTAGTACTTAGTAGTTGGAGTAGTAGCAGTTGTTGTTGTTGTTGCTGTTGCTGTTGCTGTTGCTGTTGCTGTTGTAAAGTGGACTGTATCAACCCGTGCGAATGTGTCAGTGATCCTTGCAGGGGCCGCCCCATGCGAACTGAAGCGCGGACCTGAGATTTTTTGGCAACTTCTGCATGGGTTTCTCTTTTCTGGGTTCTGGGGATTTGATACCTGTAGGTGGTTCGCCCGTCATATATTCGTACCATGATGGCCACGTTGGTGATGTGAGCATATCCTTGATTTCAAATATCGATCCAAATTCAACTACCAATCCAATGAACCCCATTAACCATCAATTTCGTCCCAACAACGACTTTAATTGCCTTCACATCATCATTATGGTTGATAGTGGTAAGTGCTTTGCAGCCTTGGAAACAACTTGGTACGGTTCTCAGTACTCATGCGGCCCACGCATTTCCATTCATTGATTCTAATACTGCATCAGAAAGCTTGCCAGTTTCATGTGTTTGCGATATGGGAAAGCACATTCATTTGAGCTTTGATTTTCTGAAAGATGACGGCAGCCAACAGACTCTTCAGATCACAGAGCGCACAGGACTCGCAGCAAGTGTCCATCTCTGTGAAACGGTTATGCTTACCAATTGCATTTGTTGTTTAATTCTAGTAGACCTTGACATCACTTACCACTGATTTCTGAACTACCAATGGTTAATGCATTTCCCAATGGAACCACAAGAAATGTCATCCCTGCGGTGCCACCATGGATAGGTTGCTGAGCTTCCGGGGGTCTATATACATTCTTCGACAGGTCCAAGTCAACCCAGAGTTCCCCCGTTCTCCCGGAGAAATGAGCTGGGCTCGTGTGATCCTTTGCCAATGCATATAATATCATAAAATCAATTTTTTGGATTGCAGATCTGGGATCTATGAGTTTACGCATTGGCATGTGCAGTTTGGCTATGTTTAGTGCAGTTGATGGATTTTCTGCATTCTACCGTAGAATCAAACCTTTGCAATCACGTGCAAAACTCAGATCAACAAAGTACCCGGGGCATGAAACTACTTGAAGCTGCCTGGTTTCATGATGTGCGATGCATTTCCGTGGTGATTCCGCTGCAGGTAGCTGCTGTGGAGAAGAATGATAATAACCAGATGCCATCCTGAGCTTTTTGGTGATCATCAATCATGCATATGAACCATTCACGGACCCTTCGTCTGACCGTCGTCCAATTCTCAATCATCATGAAAGATAAACTAGCCATGATCTTTTCCGCGTCATTCCTATTGCTTGCCCAACCAGTAACGACCTATGAACCAGCTAACAAACTATATTCGCCAACCATTCACCAATCTTGATCATTGTTGGTTCGGAAACGTGGCTGTCAGGGTTGCTGTTTGCAGGTCGCCGGTCGCCGCTCACATTCCAGCACCACCGGGCCTGTGCTTGGCGCAGACCTCAGCGAGATGGGGGAGTGCTCTCAGCTATTGTCAGTGGTTGGTAAATGGATGGTTAATCATGATGAATGATAGGTGTTCTATGGTTAGAGTGTGGTTCACCATTTAACCATGCTTAACGATAATGATGGTTGTCAGATGGTCATTAGTTAATGACAATGATAGCTTGTGATGTTTAAATTGCAATTTAATGATGGTCAGTCATCGTGAACAATTATGGTCAATGGTTGCTATATAGAGGTGTGATTGGTGGAGGGTAAAAAGCTGGCTGTTAATCCAATGATTGATTGGTTAATGATGCGTATTGGTTAGTATATTCTGCGGTGATTGGTGGAAAGTGACCATGGTGGATGGCTATGGCCAGTGGTTTGCCAATATTTGTTTAATGCTTCATGGTTGACCATGGTCAAACATCATTCGTAATTTGAAAACGTTTAATCAATGGTAAATAATGGTTCGACATGATTAATAGTGGGCATGGTTAATAGCAGCTAGTGTTGATCTCAACACAAACCGTGGTTGATTTCTTGCACCAAGCCTAGATCCATGGTGGACACCAGTCGAGGACGATTGCGACCTGGCATCGGTGCGACACCACAGTGGAGCCGACAGGCGACAGATGCTGCTGGATGGTGGGTATGGTTATGAGTCAAAGTCATGATAGTGGATATGGTGATACTGAGGATTAATATTGAGTTTAGTAATGGTTAATGGATGCTTAAGTGGTGGTCAATAGATAGTTCGTGACGGCCAATGGAGTTTCATGAAATACACATCAAGCACCACTTATCATGTACCAAAAACAACATAATTCAGTTATATTTCGTGGCGCTTTTGATTGCGCCTTCAAAGACCTGGGCCCATGGCAAAAGCGAGGAACTTCTTCCGCAACCAAACTTATATAAGTCGGCAACCAGCAGCTGATTGTTTTCTTTTTCTGATTCTTCGTGTTGTAGTTGGAGCCGGGTTCCTCTTTTCTGACACGCTGTCCTGATTGTGGTGGGCGGGTTAGTTGCTTTGTCAGGGTCGGTATCTGAGTGCCAACTTATTCGCACCCATGATTCGACCGACGATTCTTCCTTCACAGCATTTGACAGAACCCAACTCATATTCTTCTAGGCAAATCGTGCCAGCAGTGAAGTTCTCACAGCATCAGAGGCACAAGCTGAAGGTTTGACCTAGCCCAGAGATGCCCAAAGCATCTTATTTTTTGGTTAGTATAGATGGAGGATGAAGCAGGTACAAATGGTATAATTCATATATGTACATGTCATACGCGTATGTCAAGATCAATGCATGTGCCAACATACATGTACATGTGCCTGTATCAAATGCAGGAGCGGAGCGGGGACGTGAGAACGTGTCTTGAATCAACACATCCAAGTGAACAAGTCAATTCAAGTCAATACTGAGGATATCAATATGGAAGAGTCCCAACTGTTCAACTGACCTGTGAGGGGAGTGAAAGCCGCAGCGGCGCTACCAGAGACCTTTGACTTCAAAGATGTGTGTGAATATGGATGAATATGGACATATAGCTCATACATTTCATGCGTATGGAAAAAATATACACAGTTGCTAAGTTTCTATCTCCTTTTGTACATCTTTGCCCCGGACAGCATTCAGATCGGCCAGTGTTCTCTGACGTGTAAATCTTGCAGGTTGCGTCAGAGGCTCCGACTGTATCGCCCGAAGTGGCCAGGGAAGATGAAGAAAGACGCCTGGCTGCACTGTTTTGTAGCTCTGCGTCAGAAACATTGCAGAAACGCATGTGTGGGAATAACCCTAAAATTAACAAAATAGTCAACACGTTGTTGGTGTATGAGCAGTTTTACAGAGAATTGGTTCTAATGGAGTCTGAACCCATGACCACAAATTGTCAATTACATTCGTTCAGAGGACAGTTTGCAGAGTACATTTCGAAGATGTTTCATGCTGAAAGACATGGATTGCACAGTGACCATCAATGATCAGGAATGGATCAAGAGACTCTTGGCAAAGAATTCATTGTGTCATTTTCATGCTTTCAGGACCTTTCAGGAAGATAACCAACAGCCACACATAGCATCAGCACCAGCCAAGCTGAAAGGCGAATATTGGAGACTTCTCTCAGAGAGGCGTTGAGAGAGCCTGCTTCCAAAGACTCGAACGTGTCAGCACCAGAAATTATTCAATGATCATTCAAGCCGAACGGCGGTGGAAACACAGCTTTCACACTGTAAATGATTTTGATTCTGATGTGAAGGTGTCAGAAGCAGCAACGATTGCTCCGGACATGGCTCACCAAGAGGAAGAGAGCAGCATGGCACAACATCGCTATGCCAGCAGTTGGCACGAATACTCACTGAGATTCTGTCCACCTGACCCTCATGCTTCACAAATCCCGCCTAGCCAAGGTATGGGAATGCAGCAACTTGACTGAATAACTTGTTTGTGTTTATTTGTTTGCTGTATCAAACTTGACCTGCTTGAGTAGGCATTCCTGGAGAGTCTTGGAGATGTTTCAACCATGTTTGATTTGTCGTTTCTTTGGGATTACGTTTGGAGACAAGGCGCCTACTACAAAACTCCCTCAGGGAGGCACTGGTGGAGGCAGACGAGGGAGCAAAAGAGGCATTGTGCAGTCAACTCTTTGTGGAACCAAAAGGTGTACAATCAGAACAATCAGTGCAACAATCAGTGGTTCCACAATGCAACAATTCAAATCTTTCGCAGTCTTTCGATTTTTTTGGAAACTCAATGATTTTTCACGGAAAGATTTACACACTGACAATCTTGCGGTGTGCAGGCAATGGCAATGTTCGGGGAGGCAATTGCTGAGGACTTGGCTGCTTGAGACCACAGAACAACCACAGAACAGTCGTGTGGGTAAAATCCAGCATTTTGAACTCAGCATTTTTGCACATTAATGCCCTGTAGTGCATTCTTTTGTAAAACACATTTTCTTGCAGAGTTTCCTTGTCCGTTGTTCGTCTGCTGGAATCTATTTAATCTGCTATTTGCTTGGATATTTTGGAGGATACCCACGCTTGAAAACTGAGAAATTATAGATCTTTCCTGCTTTCAGTCTTACTTGCAAGCCTTTTCCTTGAAGTGTGAGGCGACGATCTCTCCTCTCTCTCTAGAAACAAACAAACAAATGCATGGAGTATAATACATATATATATATACACATATTGATATGTAGGCACCCTTCTCCTCCTGTAATTGTTCCAAGGGACTGTGCCGAGTTGATCTTGCGCGCAGGAATTGCTGAATGCGGAATTGGAGGAAACGAAGCGAAAACACGCAGCACAGAGGTCTGGGCCTCGCTGTCCCAGCCTTGGGACTGACAACCGTTCAGCCTTTGGAGCGTCCAAGGCGCTTTTCTACTCCCAGCATTATCTCAGAGCGATCATCATGCGAGGCCAATGGATCCAATGTCAGTTGAACGGGTCACCTTTGAGATCGCAGCATGCAGTAGCACCGGATCACACCTGATTTGGATTTCATTGGAGACTGAAACAACGCATTTCAAAGATGTTAAAAGCAACGATACAATGACGGAAGCAATGGTGTAATCAATCATGTACATACGTCAGTTCATACATAAGTATAAATGTGTGTGTGTGTAGATTTACACATCTCTAAACTATAGATACACATTTAGTTTTCTCTCGCGTTTGCACGAGCAGAGTCTGAGAGCGCTGTACCAGGCTGCTGTCGTGGAAGCCTTTGGACAGAAGCTTGCGCAGGAGAGGGACTTGTGCGGAACAGAAGCCACGTGCAAACATGTCACGCTGCATGTGCTTAAGCCATGCTTGCATAGACTCTCGAGACTGCAGTGAGTCAATCAGGCACATGTGTGTACTTGATTTGTATTCGCAACGTGCGAACCTGCAATACTAAGAAATATCATGATTGGGGGAAACTTACGAATACATCAAACGCTCAGATGTAGGGCTCAATTTCAAAAACACTTCCAAGAGTGTGCTTGTAGTAAAAAACAGGCTTGCCCCTCGACAAAATATTTCTGATTTGGTGCCATGTTTGTGTTTTGACCCGCAATCTCTGTGCCTAGCGAAGGACTTGCTTGATGATGCAGCATTCCTTCAAAAGAATGAGGTAGAAACATCCCAGGCAGAAGTGCTTCGCAGAACCGAAATTATATTTTCGGATCGTTTGATTCGATCGGATTTTCGCTTGTGAGTTTTGTTGGTTTTGCAAGAGGCTATCACGGAAAATGAGGAGGCGGGCAAGCTGGCGAACGGGATGCGTATTTGCTGGGCCTATGACTACAGCAACACAATACAGGGGAAGATGTGGTGATACCCCAACATTACGCTCCCAACCGTTCCTTGGGATTTTTCGTGTGACCATTGTTTTGTTCCCAAGTTATGGACCAAATCAGAGATGCTGGAGATACTCTATACATTGCTTAGTTTCACAGCAAGGACAAGCCGAGTGGCACAGTTGATAAATCACATGGATTCTTGCTGCGCAGGTTTCCAGACCTCCGTCAGAGGCGCTTTTTCGTCAAGATTCACTTGAAGAAAAGTCGAAAAAGAGCCACTGCTGTGTTGGTCAAGCACTGCAGGTCACCATTGTGCGACGTGCACAAAAGTCCAAGGATGAACTGCCACCTGCCTGGATCTGGCGTGGACAATGTGAAACATCTGCCATGGACATTCTGGAGGAATCCTGTGCTCATGCGAGGTTGGATGAAATTGACGTCCTTGCATCATCCTTGACTTTGGCCGAGACAGAGCGACAGGCCGGATCCAACCGGCTTAAGGGTGAGAATAGAAAGGTACAGGACGCATCAGAAGACTATGCACAGAAATTGATGCGCATCTCAATCTATGGTTGAGAATCAAGCTGTTATGAAGATTGAAGCTTGGAAGATCTTGGGAGGTGGCAGCCTGATAGCTTTGTTTCATGCAGGTTGGCGAGAGGCCGTCTAGTGGTCAGTCAGGCCGTGATCCAAGCCCCTTGGCAGATGGATTACCGCAGATCAATTGCAGCCTTCAGACGGAACCATCATATACAACTGAACTAGTATGTACTAGTATAATATATACTATCCTTCATTATCCTTCATTATCCTTCATTGTCCTTCATTATGCTTCATTCTCCTTCATCATCCTTCATTGTCCTTCATTATCCTTCATTGTCCTTCTATCGTTCCATCCTTGGCATTTGCTTCTTTTGCACATGAACAGATTGTCTCCGCTGCCATCCTAGTGGATTCGTCTCAAATCCGAGGCCATATTTCTGAATTGACAACTGGCTCGGCAGCAGTGACGGAGCAAGGGAATTTGGCGGAGTTAAATTGAAAGGGCCATGGCAACAAGTCCGAAATTAGATATGTACATGTAAGAAGATTGCCGAAACTCTTAACTTTGTTTCCTTCACGTTGTGCTTGACATCGAGCCTGCAAATCTTTGCGCAGACTCATCTTTGTTTCATCTAGGAGCTAGTACATTCGCTGGTTGTGAACTCCTTGCCAGAGAAGAGCGACGTGGACAAACCCGCCTCCAATGTTCACACAGAGGCTTCAAAACCGCGCTTGTGAAGTGCACGAAAACACTCACAGTATCTGACAGTGAAAATGTGAGATAACAGCTGTGACGGAAGCTTCTCGCCTCTTTTCTTGTCCGGGCTGGTGTCTACATATATATTAATCATCATTATCGAAGGAAGCTTGGAAGTCGAACGTTACATGGACTTGTGAAAAGTTGCAGCAGGTAGTCCAGAAGAAGAGATGTCAGAGAAGAAGAGCTGTCAAGAGAGATATGCAGAGACATGCACATGCCTGACAGACAGGGATCGTTGGACATGCTGCGCTTTTTTGCCAGTGAATCTTTTTCTTCTTCTCCTTCCTCTCTCATTGTTCAATTCTCAACCCTTGGCGACCATTATTGACCCTTTTGCCAATGATCATTTGCCTATCTTGGGGTCCTCCGACAGCTGCCTCCTGTGGCTACCCTGCTGAAGGTTTCAGAAACTTTGAAGATAGGATGGTTCCTTGGGCAGCGTCGTGAAGGGTTCAGAGTACTTTGAGGCAACGGGAGGTTCAATGGTTTGGGTCCTTTGAGTACTTTGAGTCGAGTGAGCGTTCCCTGCGGCTGGGACTCAGTGGAAATGGGAATGGATTCGAGCATCACCGCTCCCTCACACAGTGTGGTGTCCAACCAGTTGTGATCTCCAACCAGTTTCAGGTAAACTCTAAGAACTCTAAACGCCTGTTGGAGATACTAGGAGACTATAGACTCCAAAAGCTCTAAGAACCTTTTTTGAGATATTTGGAGACTATAGATTTAAAAAAGAGTCATTTTGAGTCTTTGATTTTGATCTTCAGGGCAGTGAGTTGGTGGCGCCGAAAGTGCAGACAGTACATGTCCGGGTCCTTCTCGCTTGTGAAACCTATTAGAGTAGCAGATAGCATCAGCATGTAGTGAAACAGCGGGCATCATTTGTCCTCTGTGGAGTTGAGAAGTTCAGATTGAGGAATAGAATTAAATAGAACTGTTCTGAACTCGGGCAATCTGTGTGCCGGAGGCTGGGGCATCGAGATGCGGTGTTCTTCATGAACATGACGCCTGTGACGGTGCTTTCAGACGTGAATCATTCAGGAACGCAACTAGGTGGTCTAACAACTGGGGATAGCTGATAGTTCTAAAGCTAAATCATGGTTGGTATGAGGCTGCTGAAATAATGATGTCAAAGTGACAGTCGTTCTGCTTCAAAACTGTTTCAAAATGGCGACTCATTCTACGGAAAAATGAGTGAAAAACTGCAGGTTTCTAGGACAGCAGGCAGTTGCGGCAATTGCAGGACATTCTGCGGAGTATTTGGCCAAGATGCTACAAGAAGCAGGCAGCCCAGCCCCTTTACCGCAAAGTTGTCGATGCTCATAGTTCAACTTGGCTCTCTTCAGAGGCTAAGAAGCCCCTTCAAAGGATGAGTGGGAGTTATAAGTGCATTACTACTTGTAGATCAACAGATGATTGTATTCAAGAACAAGATGGATATTAAGAAATGCCACCATAATGGCTACGTAGATGGATATTCAATGATCTCACTTGATTTCATATTTACAGATAGTAGTTGCTGGTTGGGTGATCTTTTCGCACGTTGCGAGCGCCAAGGCCGTGGTTCAGCAAAGCTTCATTTTCCAATTCTTGCTGCCTTTGATCGGTGCCAGCCTTGATACACCGCACTCCTGAGAAAACGATGACATCATAGCTGTGCAACAGGACCCAAACGGTGATTTTTCAAGTCACAGGGGACCCCAAAGTGAGTTTACTACTATAAATTAGTGGGTAATAAAGTGGATGATTGGCCTGGGGCTACCCTTATGACTTCAGCAGCCACCTTAAACATAGCCGTGATGTTCGGTCACAGATTTCCAGGCAGAACTCCAGCTGGACAGGACTGGAATCCCCACCTGGGTGAGGGCAGCGGTCAGCTGAGGAGCAAAATCGTGCTGAGACGCTTAGCGATTGTATTCTCCTTTAATCACAGAAACCAAGCATCATTAACCATCAGCAATTAGCAATAACCTTTGATTATGATTAATTAACCATTATCAACCATTGTTGATCAACATTAGCCTGCATGCGTAAATATACTAATCGCTAGCCATGGTATAGTTGTTGATATTTCTTGTACACAAAGTGATTATGGCACCAGTCTCCCCACAACCCGCTCAGGATCAAGTTTTCAGTACCACTGTGACAGAAACCATTGTGACAGCAGCGTGAACGAAGACCCTGCACTGGCTATGCAGTAACACGGGGAAGAGATAGTTCCTGAACATGGAAAATACGTTTTTTCCTGAACATAGAAAACAATACCAGTCCCTCAACCCTGTAACTTTTTTATTTGTAGAAGTCACAATTTTTGGCGCAAAGTACTGACAACTTAACCTTGCTTTTATAGAAAAGAATCTCCAATACAATCTTCACGGGAATTTTCTACTGCTACACTGGGGCCAGAGTGTAACCTGCAATGTGAAGACTGTTCGAGATGTGAACTACCCGTAACTACAGACAAATTGGTATGCACAAAAGGCCAACTACCAATATCTAGCCTCTGATATCAATATTGCCACAAGTTCATTGGGTTCAGTGCTATTGAACTGCCCATGGTTCGATAGAACTGATGGACAACAGCTGATCAATAGAACCACAAGTTTGCTTCGGCTCCGGCAGTGCGCAGGCTGCACAAACGCACCACACTGCTGATTGGAGCCACAGTTTGGCCTTGTCCGTGAGCCATGGCCAATGGAGAAAAATGGCGAATGACCATAGGGCCATGGCCTGTCCATGATGATAGGGCTACAACACCTGGTTTCCCGGTCGACCGTTTCATCGCATGATCATGAGCCATCCAACTTGGAGCCATCCAACTTGGAGGTCAATACCAAACAGCTCAGTCCCTGAACAGCTCCGACCGAGCAGCTTACGACCAGGTTTCCAGCAGCACCATCGTTCATCGACCATGATGAAGTGCTACCGACCAACTATCAGCAACCATCACTACTTGTTGTTAGCCACCATCAACCTCATGAAAAACCGTATGTTGAACCATATGCCTCTTCATCAATCATGATCAAGCGGTACTTACCAGGAACCATTACTCATAGTTGTTGAACATGATCAACCATAGATTCAAACCAGGATGGGTTGTTTAGCCGTGGTCAACCATTAGTCATCAACATTCATCAACCATCACTACCCAACCATCATGACCCAACCACCATAGAAGCACCTTCCCATCCAGGAGCTGTCGGGGTCAAGACCTTTGGACACCGCGTCCTGCTTTAGCTGCGCAAGTTGCGCAAAATTCATGCGGGTGGATGGGTCAAGATGTCGATCAGCAGGTGATGCTTCATGGACTGGTTATTGGAAACCGGTTCATGATGGTTGATGGTTGATGATGGTTCATAGCCATTGTTACAACCAGTGGTGTTTCATCGATCCAGTGCTGGTGGAGACCCATCAACAGCATGGGAGGAGAAATTGCTCACTTGGGCTGCCAGTCCCTGAATTTCCTGGCTCAGCTGGTGTGGTGCGTGGACCCGCCAAAATCCGCTGAGCAATGCGGGCTGACGCAGGAAATCAGGATGTACTTCCAAGTTCCCGGTGATTGTCCCAAATCAACCTTCGACCATCAGTAGCCTTCAAAAAACGATCATCGTCGTCATCATCAGCATCAGCATCAACATCAACATCAACATCAACCATCACCGCCAAGCATCAGCCATACTTAGAAGGGTCCGGATAAAAGCAAGTGCTCACACATCACCGAAACTGCCAGGTGAACATTTCAACAGAGAGGATCCACTTCGTTTTTTTTGGATGTACCAGATCTTCAAAACAGAGCGAATCGGTTGATGCTATGGTTTTATAATATTTATAGTTAAGAAAGACAATATTCCATATAATCAAAGACTTTGATACCATTATAATCCAGTATAACTCTATGGGTGTTTTTCAAACGTTTCTTACATTTACCATCTAGCAAAATGTACCTTGTTGTAAACCAAGAGTTTTGGCAGACATTTATACCTATTAAGCCTTCCAAACCATCAACCATCATGAACCAATATGATCATGTTGGTCAATAATCCTAACCATCAACCCTCCTAAGGTGGCCACCTTTTCCCAGCCTTGGTGGGTCACCATGAAGCCATGGTTGATCGTCACCCCTTGGAATGTACATCATGGCGACCTAGCTGGAGCGATGTACAGCGACGCACAGCGACGCACCGTCATCCACCATCCCAACGAGAGCGAGAGATATCAATGGTGAATGACAAGGTTCAACAAAGGACACAGATTTACAGTGGTTAAAAGTGATTGACAGTGGTTGGTGGTTAATTATGATTAGTCATGGTTAAGTAAGAATAAATATTGGTTCATGTAAAATATAGTTGAGAATGATTGGTAATGGTTCGGTCAATGATGCTCAACAAAGGTGAATCAACACATGATCAATTTGCTGTTTTGTTGTCTCACCAACAAATGGTTGATGATTCACGATGCTTCATGAAGACAAACGATAGTTGTTGCAGGATTGTCCGTGCCCTAACACCACTACAGTTGGCACACCACCATTGCTGGTCGATTCATTCCCTCATTCCCAGCGTGGTGCTTTGACCAATGTCCAAAATCATTAGCATTCCGGCAGCATTCCTGTGGAAGTCGATCGCAGGAAGAAAAGGTGGATAATTATTTTGCATACAGCCAGCACGAGATTGTGCAGGGGACTGCGCGCTGGGAGAAAGTTCTGTGAACGTACCGTGAAGATAATGTTTGACAGATACTGACATTGAATCGATTTGTGCGAACTCTCAAAGCGGGCAAAGTTGTTTAACATTCAAACATTCAACGGCAATCCGGGTGTGCGTTGAATGCCTCGATAGCTCCAGAAAAAGATGGGCGTGGATGCGCCACGTTTGCTTGGTTCCACAGTGCTGGGATGGCATCGAACCACTTGGCATCTAACCACTTGGCATCTTGTTGGTACGTTGGTCAAGTTACGTTGGGAGTATTGGAAGACAAAGTGTGTTGGCCATCGTTGGTCATGAACACTCAGCCCTGATATATATAGGGAGAGGCATCAAAAAAATGGGATGCATCAAGAAAAAAACACGCAAAGATCTAGGTGAAAGGAAAGCACGCAAGGAAGCAAGCAAGCTATACACCCTAAACAACGACTATGATTAGGGGGTATGTCATGTCAACTTCAGCAGCATTAACATCAACCCCAAACCTCAAAGCCATCAACCCATTAACCCTAAAACCAGAAACCTAAAACCAGAAACCTAAAACGATCAATTTGAGTTTGTTTGCGAAGGGGGCCTTTGTGTCAAAGTCATTCATGCTTGGCATCAATCCCGTACAAAACTGCATCATTTTTTCGCAGGCCACGGGCTTAGCTCATAGTTGGATTTGGCGTGTTGGCCACCTGCCGGCAACTGAACCAGGTGGCATAGTTAGAATTAACAACTGCAGCAACAACGAAAATTCACAACAACAACAACAACAACAACAACAACATCATCGACAACAACATCAGATTTCAAAAAAAAACTAAGTTTGCTGATGGACAAATACACCAACGGATTTCCAATGCTTTGTCAAACGCTGCTTGTGCCATGAACGCGTTCAGTTCGAACTGGTTGAAGTTGCAGTCGCAGCTTCCGCCAGCGAAGAAGGGGAAGGGCACTCGCAAAAGGAAGCAGCTGGAAGGAGAAGACAAACCACGAGAAGAGATTGCGAAGAAGATCAGAATTGAAAAGGATGAGACCCCTTCCCAGGCACTTCGTAAGTGGCAGTCGTAGAGATTTTGGTGCGTGGTTTCAAGTAATGTTTGTTTCAAGTTGTCTGACCTGAAGGTCAAGAAGGTCAAGAGGGCCAAGAAGAATCAGACAACTCCTTCAGTGAAGTCCATGAAACTTGTCAGCATCTTGCCTTGAAACATCTTGAAGTCCAGCATTCATGCACCTTACAGTAATTGAGGCTTAGAAGGTTTTTGATTGATGAAGAAGTGTTGTTTGGCTTTGATACTTCTCCATGTTTGGCTAATCAGCTCTGAATGGCCGGGTCCACCACTGTTGCGGGGTGAATGCTACAACACCTTCACCGCTGCCAAGGATTCAGCTTGAGCTCGGCAGGTGGGAAATCATGGAGGCTTGTCCAAAAGTTGAGATTCCATGGAGGGTCCATTCATGCTCAAAGATCTGCAGAAATATAATTAGAGAGCCTTAGAGCTCAATGATTTGAAACATGAACTAGCATGAACGACGGACTATCGGACGGGCCTGCATGGTTTTGCAGAAACCTGTCATTCTGGTTCTTGTTTGATTTCATGACTTTGATATTGTTTGGTGCCATGCTTGTCACTGGCATGAAACTCGTACTTCAAACAATCACGGAGCCAGTGGGAATGCCGTCATAGTTCCCTTGCATGGGCAAACGGTAAGAGACCTAATCCCCACACTTCAACTGCCGATTCAACAAAGAATTTGGGGGTTGCATCCACCGTATTTGTTAAATGACAATTGCAACTTCATTGGCACGGTTCTTGCAAAGAACGACGTAGGGTAACAACTGTTTGCTGAGTTTTCGTTTCGTCTTAGGACAGCTTGGTGGAGGCCTATGATCAGCATGTCTCACCGGTTTTGGGAGGTAACGACACGTCACGGAACGAGCAGAAACGAAAGCGGCACTTGGAATCTTGGTCTCTTGGCAGAGGAAGGCACCCAGGTTTTCACAGTCATTCAGTGCCCAGGCCCCTTCAGGCTAGACAGACTCAATGAAAAAACGCAAAAGATCGTTTCCTTTGACCTCGTGAATTGCCAAAACCCATCACTCCCCTTGCGTTTCTTGGGCATGATGTAGCCGGGACCCGTGTAAGAACCAGTTTTGTTAAGATTAAGCCCAAGAATGTGTAAGAAATGTGATGCACACATCACTGCCCAAGGAATATGTGATTCTGCACTGCCCGTGGAATGTTTTTCGACGGTTTTTCGACTGTTTTGTTTCAGGCTTTGGTCTCGTCTGTTCTTTCCACTGCTTCCCTTGGGAGAGCCCAGCGCCACGGCCGTCTCTGCGGGGGACGAAGCTTTGCTGCGGAAACTTTGCAACGCAGGCCTCTCCAAGAAGGCAAGGCTATGCAAGGCTTGCCCCAAGTGCAGACCCCCCAACAGCAGCAAGGGCGTAGGGAGGCCCTGACCATAGTCAATGCCATTGAAACCTTAATATGCAGGTTTATTGAAGCTTGTCTTGCCACTGAAACACGGTTTGGAAGTTTGGACGGTTGCAAGCTCACAGAATAATTCTCCTTTCGGAAGCAACTCTTGGCAAAAATTTCATGAAGGCAATGGTTTCAAGAGTCACTGTTTGTTGCCACAAGTGCTTGTTGGCGGGCAAAAGGGTTTTGTCTCAGTGCAACATGTACATCTTGGTCATTCAACATGTTTTTATTTGTTGGATGTTGAACTGGCGGTGGATATCGGTGGAGGAAAGGTGCTCGTCTGTGCACGCGGAAAACCACTCGTTTGCGCACGCGGAAATCCCCTCGTCTGTGCCCGCGGCCTTGGTTGTGGCAGGCGTGGTACTTTGAGTGCATGTAGTCGTCCTGCATGTGCTTTTGGCGCTGTAAATGGAACATCAGCTGATTGTCAGATGCCTTGCCAATGTGACTTAGTGTGGCACGGGAGGTGCTTTGAGTACATGCGCTCGTGTTCCACATGTTTTCCGCAATGTACACGGAACATCAGCTGATTGTCCGATGTCTTGCAAGTGCAACTCAGTGTGGCAGGGGAGGCACTTTGAGTACATGCGCTCGTGTTCCTGCATGTGCTTTTGTCAGTGTAAATGGAACATCAGTTGATTGTCAAATGTCTTGCACGTGTGTGCAGATGACTGGTTTTCTGCGAGTATAGATGGCCCCTTGTCTTGTAGAAGGTAACAAACATGTTGAAGTACAGCGTAGTACGTTGTAATACAGAGTGGGATGCTACAGAACAGTACAGAGTTGTACGTTGTAAAGTAAGTTTGATGCATTGGGGTAGTATCTTGAACTGCGTATTGGTGGGTTGGAGCACGATGCTTTTATGGAGAGAATGCTTTTCCCAAGCAACGTTCAGAAGCTGCCCAATGATTGGTCAGGGTGACCTTGTCCCCATGCGCCCATCCCCCCCAAACCCCATGTCCATGTCCCCATGTCCCTTGTCCCCAATGTTAACCCTAAATGGAGAATGTTGACCCCGAATGCCCTAAACCCCATGTCCCCGGTCAAAGCCCCCATGTCCCATCCCCCCCTAAAACCCCGTGTCCCCATGCGCCCTGTCCCCTATGTTAACCCTAAATGGAGTGCGTAGATGAATGTTTTTTGGTGTGCGCAGATGAGGGTTTTTTGGTGTGCGCAGATGAGTGTTTTTTGGTGTGCGCAGATGAGTTTTTTTGGTGTGCGCAGATGAGTTGTTTTGGTGTGCGCAGATGAGGGCCTTACCCACTAGATGCAGCTCGGCCGTGGACTGTTGCCTTTGCTTTCACAGGATGGCAAGCGAAGAATCCAGAGACTTGCAGAGGTCTTGTCTAGCGAGATTCAAAGTCCAACAGACAACATCGTAGTGGAAGTGGAAGAGAAAACCATGACACTCCGCAAGAAGCAGTTGGAAGGGCATGGGATTTGAAATACTTCTGGACTGTTTGCTGATTGAGCGGCTGAGTCACCAAGTTGAAAAGATCAACGGTTTGTAGAAGGTTGTTACGCATCTTTTTGGGGGTTGAACGATTGAACTTAACAGCATGTGACAATTGGTGAAGAACCTGCATGTGTTGCCTTAATACGCAAGAATACTTAAGTACATGAGCTACCACTGGAACAGATTTCGACAGAAAAGGTCATGACATGTGGTACACTCCTAGCTTTGAAATAGTCTTGCTCTTCAGCCCAAAGGTATTCTGAATATTTCTGAATGAAGCTACATCTTCTGCAACATCCTGTTTGATGATGCTATGACTTTTTTGAAAATGACTAGAACAACTAAGTGATTATATTTGATTATCTAGTGCACACCAGGCTCTACTAAAACATTTGCACCCCCACCCCATGGCACAGACCTTAGGCGCATCAGGTACTCTCTTCGGAAGGGGAATCCGACGTGGGTTTCACTAGGCAGATCCTTAAAATCCTCAGTTTGTTTCCCATATGCCATGGCAAGATCTATGAAATCACCACTGAACAAACCCACAAATTTATGCAAAGAAGAGGAGATCAACAAAGTCTCAACTTTGGATTTAAAAAATAGGGAGATGAAGGACATGGTCACTTTGACTCGACGTTTTACATCTACAGAGATGACACACACACACACAAGGCACATACAAGGCCATACTAGTTACTGGTCGTCCATGGTGACAACTATGTAGCTGAGGACAACATTGAAATGTGGCAAGCGACAAGTTCAGCTGTTGCCAGACTACTTTGCAAAGCTGAAGACTTTGGCTGAGCAAAAGGTCCAAGACCTCAATCAGGACCGTTTGAGTTTGTGTTTGTCTAAGCATAAAGACCTACTTCGCTGCACAACTCAGCCAGCAGAGTTGCACGTATGCAGATCTCGAATGGCAAAAGGAGGGTCTAGCCCTCGTTGGTTCGAGACTTCAAATTTTGATGTTGTTGCGTGTTGAACATTTCCCAGCGCGAGAGGCCGTCTTTTTGGTCTTAGCAAGATATCGGATTTTGCAAGTCCATGAAAAAGGCGGGGCTTAAATCGACCCCTTGGTGCTTTGTATCAAGAGTTTGGGCATGGCATGGCAAGTGCTTCAGGTGGGGGCAACCAGGGAGCCATTCCTCCTGCCGTGTTCAACGCTCTGCGGCAATGGTGGCCGCATTCTGAGCCTTTGGAAGCATTCGCATCACCGTTGAACCTTGATCAAAGGGATAGCTCAGGAAACGGGTCAATGATTATTCCTTGAATTATACAATTTAAAGTTTTTTTTCCGAGAATGATAAGTCTTAAGGGAAAGCCACCCATTTGGGTACACCATTTATGGCTACAGTCAGTTTGGTCATCCTTCTTCTCTCGGTTTTGTTTGCGGAAGCGTGCGGTGAGTGGTGTGAACCTGCACCTTGAGGAACACATTGGCTGGAAAGGGCTCCTTGGCCGATTCAGCAGTGCATGGAAGCAGCCTGAAACGTTGTTAGCAAGTTTGCAGAGAACACCTGCCTTCGATCATAGACGGATTCAATGCCATTTAACAAATAGTCACCAACTACAATGAGTATGGTATCATCGAACGAGACCAATGTTGGCTATCATTGTTGGCGATATGGTTCAATTTGACTTCCAAGACACCTCAAACCGATCTTCAGAGCTTCTGATTGCCATATTTGTGAAACTTCAGCGCTTCAGGATGCTATCACAGTGCTTTCAGTGACACGGATCGCATCTTCGGCTCCCGCGGGTCCTTCTTCGATTCGACTTTCCAGGAAGGCGCAGAATCGAAACCATGAAGTGCAATGCTCCTTAAGCAGCAGATATATTCAGTACTAATACAGTGATCGAGCATCACAGAATCATGGCATGTGGTGTGTTGTCCATGCCCATTTCCACTCCGTAAATTTGAACTGCGCGAATCGTTGGGAGATGTTGGGAGGTCTTGTCGAAATGAATCCCCCCTTTGATGAAGACTTGGTGCTACGAGCTGCCAAATTCTGCCACAGCTGCCTCGAAGAAGCCGAGCTTGGACTCTTTGCAAGACATCCACGAGCCATGTGAAACAGTGTGAAACGATGTGAAACAGGTTTCACTTTTTGAGGCATTAATTTCGTTGGATTTCATTCGCACTGAGTTGGTTTGTTCCATGGTATTGTGCCACGGCACTCAGCTTTGGATTTCGAAGAAGGTCTCGCATTGCAATCGCATTCTGGCATTCAGGACAAAGATCATTGGCATTTGTCATCATCGTTCCAGAGACTGCCGCCGAGCAAAATTGGGGTTTCAAGCATACAGGGGCCTGGAGATGTTGTGCAGAAATGAAATCATTTTCCTTGGTTTTCCTTCAAATTGGCAAAGCCACCCTCAGAAGACCCACGGCTTTTGAATGTTAGAGTGATATAGAGTGATGAGTTGAAGATTTGGCGAACTGAGGATTGGCCTGGTCATGCGGCCTTTGTTGAGTCACGCTTCAAGAAGTGGTCCTTGTCTTTACCCAGTGGAAGTCATTTCTATCAAGTTGGACACTTGGCCCCAGAGGCAACAGAGGGCCATGTCAAATGGCACGTTTACATTACATTTATCCATTCATCATATTGTCTTATTTCGTACAAATTGTAAAGAATCCTTATCAGAGAGATTCCAGTGGAACAACCGCAAACAACCTACACCAAGGTAATCAGCACATCAACCGTCAACGTTCGTATCCAGCCTCTCGCAACACCACAGTTCTACTCCTGGCTTCGCCTGAGATCAAGAAAACCAAGTCGTTGCGGCAGAGAATTGACGAAGCGTTTCGACTTCGTCCATGACAGCTTTGAAGAAGAATGAAGTAAGAAGAAGAAAGAAGAAGAATGAAGTCCACTTGAAGCAGACTTTCTTCATGGAGAGTAAACACAGACTTTCACTTTGAAGTCCCACACTTTCTTGTTTACACGGTGTCTCTGATGAGTCTGTGAATGGTCAGTGGATGGCCATTCACCGTTGGACGCTCATCGAAGGAAACTGTTTCAGAGAAGCGCTGCGTTCGTGCCTGCTATCATGAAAGTTGGGAGATCAATGGCAAGGAGAAGATGAATCTTCAAAGCTATGCAGTTCTGCGATCGCAAGACATGGCAACGACTGCAGTGACTCGAGTACCCCAATCTCGGAACTCCGAAGGTCAGGGTGGCCATGCGATGCCAAGAGCAAGGGCAAAGATGTGCCATGTGTTGGTACTGAGAAGCCGGATTCCAAGCGTCGAAAAACGATAGTGCCAATCAAAGATTGTTTTGGTAGAGCAGCACTTCTGTAGAAATTGCATATTGTATTTGATCCGGAAAGCTCCTGCCTACCTGATCTAGTCACCTGCTATTCGCCATGAACTGCCATTGGGCCTGGTTCAACTGTGTCTCCTAAGTTGTGGTGTCTCAGATTGACATGTTTTTTCTCCGCCTTTCATGAAAGTGCGCAATCCTGTTTGAATGTGTTTGATATTTGCGTGTCTAGTCGTTCCAAATGCTACATTGCCCGACGCATCAACCAATTTTGCCGGTGGCGTTTTGCTTTAGCACAGCCTATAGCAATGACCGACATAGTCCGGTCTCGGCCGAGGGCCATTTTGTTTTGTGCCGTTGGTTGCACTGCGAGTTTCCTGTGGTGCGAGACCAACGCAGAAACTGGATGTGTTGGCACAGCAAAGGAATTCACTACATCGCATGAGTATTCATTCAACAACACAAGGCGGGATGATGTGACACTTTTGATCAGGGATTTTTAGTCAGGGTGAATCCGAAATCAGAGAAATCAATGGCTAATGATGGTTAGAACTGCCTGTGGAATCTCGTTGTTATCTCGACTCTTTGACCCTTCTGGAGGCGTTTGGGACTTCGAGCCGGATTTGACAGGGACCCTTGGCTGCATGGGATGAACTTTTTTGTCAAGTCTGCACTCAGCACAGAAGTGACATGACCATTTCAGCGCAGAACTATTGTAAAAAGGCTGTAAATATGCCTGAAAAGATCAATTTGCATGACAAGCTGTGAGTCCTTTTTCGCCTCAAGGATCGATTTGCAGTCTTTGCTGATTGGGACGGTTCCTTGGAAATTGTGTAGCACTGCAAGGAGGGCCTCTGAGTTGTTTGGAGACAAAAAGATGCAGATCAAACAACCTTAAGCAACCAGTTGCGATAGACGTTTGCGATGCAAATTGATGAATGTTGAAGCTGGCTTATGTTTTCAGGAAGTGAAATGTCAAAGCTGTTTCTTTTCCAAGGCGACGGAGACTTGGATTTGGCACTCGTCAGCCTCAGTGAGTCCATTCGTTTCTTCGATCACTCCATGAATGCCATCACTGAACGGCCCTCGCCTTTTGTGGCGACTCCAACGTGTGATGTTGGCGATGGAATTTTCTTGTCCTCCGGCTTTTCCATGGCCGATTGGGATGGTGACGGTGCCCTTGATTTGATTGCAGCCACTTCTGCTGGAGCAGCAATTTGCAAACAAATCGACGGCGCATTGCACCTCATCACAGACCACCCTTTTACCCAGATTGGAACTTTCGAAGCCATATCAATGGTGGACTGGGACAAGGATGGAGATTTGGACTTGCTCGTGAAACGAAAACATGAACTGATTTGCTTTGAACAGGAAAATGGAGGAAACATCGAACATGTCCTTCCGGTGGGTCGCATTTGGCACTTCTCAGTGTTTGATCGAGACAGTGTGGTTGATCTACTCATAAGCAGATATCCAGATGGTGGTGCCAGATACTTCAAGCAGGATGGACATCTAGAGGAACTGTTTGAAGATTACAATCCTTTTGAGAAGATCTTAGCAGATTACAATCCACATGGGCAGCTCCCTTTGTTCGCTTTGAACGATTGGACTGGCGATAGAGAAGTGGATTTTCTGCTCATCACAACTGAGAAGATGCGGCTCTACGAACAGAAGCAGGACAGAAATCTGAAAGCTTTGGCCTCCCGAGTCCTTTGCCCTCCATCTGAAAGCTTCTGCAAACAAGGCAACTGTCATCCAGAAAGGCGACAGTGTGATTGTCCTCCAGGTATTGAAGGTCCTCAATGCACGCAGTGCTCCATGTCCAAAGGAAGATATTCCGCGGAATGCAACAAATGCCCCGGTCATGGCTCACCAAATGGAACTTGTCAGAGGCGAGGTATGTGTCAAGAGATTCAGGAAGGGATTGGATTTGACAACTCACAAGGCATCGAAGGCACTGCGATCTGCATGTGTTTTGCTCCATTTTTTGGCAAGAACTGCGAGGAAGGCAGCTGTCCACAGGGCCAGTTCTTGCACACAGATGCTGACATTTTTCTACGCAGCACTTGGTATCCGCACTGGGAGGCCTGCATGCCTTGTGCACCAGGTCCCAATCTCAGAGTCCAAGACACTGACCTCTAATCTTTGAATAAAAAGACTTGATCACAACTTAGCCCTAAGCAAAGGTAACTTTAAAGGTAAGAATTGTTCAAGCAAAGGTTCTTGCTTGAACAGCCAAGCAAAAGGTTATGAATTGCTGGCTGTCATGCGGTGCCATAAAGGCTTCAAGTTCTTGTCGCTGCGCAGGTCGTTTTAAGGCTGGCAGCGGCAACGGAGCCTGCAGCGATTGTGAGTCTGGAAGCTATCAGAGCGAGCTGGGTCAAACTGATTGCGATCGATGCCCTCCAGGCCACGATGGCCACAACTCAGTGTTTTTGTTGGTCGAAGTGTTGAACACAGCAACACAACCCGAGCTGTCGAACACAACAACACAACTGTCTATTTGAAGAATCTGAAAAACTTGAATCAAAGAGAATGACAATTTGAAGATTCAAGCTTTGAATCAAGCTTATGGAATCTTCAAAAGTTGAGAGTTCTTAGCCGATGGTTTGAGTCGTGCAGGTCGTGTGGCCGTGCCTGGCCAATCCGAGTGCATCGTTTGCCCACCAGGAAGACTTGCAGGTCTCGACAGCTGCGCCACGTGTCCTGTGGGACACGTCTTGAGGGACTCTCAGTGCATCAGGCCGCGAAGAGGAAATGTCAGCAGATTTCTTCCATTTTGTTCCCTTTCCCCAACTTTGAATCTACACTATTCTCCAACTGTTGGTAAACTCCTTTCCCCAAGTGCATTTGTGAATCGTCAATAGTTTGTAGCGGTGTATCTTTAATGAAGTGTAGTATTTATTATGATCATTGATATCCTTTTTTGCAACAGATGTATTTCCGCCAAGATCATCCATTCACCAGTGATTTTTGTTCAATATGTCTTTGGTTGTTCATGGTCAATGGTGAGTTTCTGACCCCTCCAGGTGTCACAACGGCACTTCTCCCAGCGCCAGTGGAACAGAATGCGTTGCCTGCGACCTGGGCTCTGTTGCTGAAGCTGGCAGCAGGGAGCTTAGTCTGAGCAGTGGCACAAGATGCTAAGCCTGGTCCAAACGAATCTGGAAATCTTACAGGATGTGTTTTTGATAAATATGGGATCAATGTGGCATAGCCAGTCAAGATGTCCAAACCCATGGGGCACACAGTTGATGGAAGATCCATCACGATGACAGATGACCAATGGCCTAATGGGGATGTGACAATGCGGGACCATGGACGCCAGGTGGAAGTTGCAAGCCATGCCCCGCTGGCTTCGTTCCGGACCTTCTGCAGAGCTACTGTGTTGCCTGTGAGCCCGGCAGACGAGCAGCGGAAAGAGCTGAGAACTGCAGTTTTTGCTCCTCGACGCCTAAGAAATGCGGAAGTTAAAGAGCTACAAAGAGTTTCTACTTCTCTAAATGCGTAATGAGGTACGAGTGTAGCATGCATGTTTCATCCTGACGCCTCCGAAGCTGGTGGCCCAAGTTGTTTGTAGGTATGGGCGAGTACAGGGCGGTAGGCTCGATCCTGGGGCGACATGGCTGGGACGAAGTGGCTCTGGCGGGTGTGTCGGACCTCACCCAGGACGAGCTGCTTTCGCTGTTTGCCCCCGTGTTGGGGCCCTTGACCTTCGGCGAGGTCCTTCAACTGACCAGGCTGGTGAGTGGGGCGGCAACACGCCAAGCGATGGACAACCGGTCGTTCTCCAGGTCAGCAGCTGGGTACTTTATCGACACAGCCTGGCAGAACCGGTACGGAGCTGAGGCGGAAACCCCAGCGGCACCAATGGTGGAGTGGGCAGCCGTCTTGAAGAGGGCACCGGTTGCTCGTTGGCCCACAGGATTTCAAAGGAAGTTGGCAACCACCACGGATCCTGTGTCCAGGGAGACATTGGAGAAAGAGGAGAGAGATAAGGTCATTCACAAGCTGGGTGACGTTCTGGAGGCTTGTGAACTCTGGATACCTTCCACGGAGGAAGGCAGGCCGGGAGCGGGCTTGGCTCGTCAGAGGTTCGCCATGGGGCGACGCATGGGGACGATCCGTCAACATGTCCGGAACTTGGAAAAGATCCATCGGTACTGTAAAGGTACGTTCGGAGTGAAGTGGTTGCGGAACCCAGGTGATTTCTTTGATCTGGTTGCAGATCGGATCACGGAGCCTTGCGGAAGGCATGTTCCCAGGGCGCTGTTTAACTCAGTGGCCTTTGCGGAACTGGCGGCGGAGGTGCCAGAGGTGAGGCGGATCTCAGGTAACACTGGGGTGCGTAACGCACTGAAGGAAATTGAACTTGATGACCGGTGGAAATCAGGAAAGCTGGTGAAGAAAGCTCCGGCCTTCACCAGGATGATGGTGCTGGCGTTGGAGGACCTCATCTACCGGAGGGAGGAACCGCCCTTCGTTCGATGGTTCGCTTGGGTCAAGCTCCTCAAGGTATGGTGCGCCTTTCGATGGGATGATCTCCAGGGCATTTCAAACGCCTCTTTGATCATGAGGGAGGACGGCGTTCTTCAAGGCCGGATCCTGAGGTCGAAGACGACGGGGCGTGGGAAGAAAGTGGAGGCCTTGAACTTCTACTTGGACGAGCAGACCTACCTTCTGAGACCGAACTGGTTGAAGAGGGGATGGCACTTGAACGAGTACCTCTCGGACAAGAGTGGTTTGACCAAGAGGGACTTTCTGGTCCCCTGTCCCACTCCGGGACTCGATGGATTCAGAAACTCCATCATGAAGTACTCGGACGCGCTGGCTTCTTCAAGGGCATTATTCCTGTGCCTGCGGACGGACTTGGTGGTGAACGAGACCGAGGCCGACGACGATGGGAAGCGTCTGATCTTCCAGGTGTCCGTGGGGTTCTGGTCAGAACATTCGGAGAGGGGCACCATGGACACATGGATGCAGTTGTCCGGAATCCCTCCGGAGTCCAGGAAGATGTTGGGGCGTTGGTCGGCTTCGACGGAAGAAGGTTACTTGCGAAGCTTGGAAACCAACGTGAGAAGAGCTCAGAGGGCGGTGTCAAAGACCATCAGAGATGGCTCTGACATCCAGGGTTTCTTGGGCTTGGATCGGGAGGTGATGAAGGAGTTGGAGGAATTCCTCGTGACAAGAGGAGTACCACCAGACAAGGTGGCAGCTCAAAAGGAGGCCCTGGAATTGGAGAGCTCGAGGAACGAATCTGGTCCAACAGCATGGTTGGGGGCATTGGGTATTGGGGACGACTTGCTGTCCGATGCAGTTCCCACGGAAGTCCCTTCACCTTCGCTGGCAGGAGGATTGGATCAGATGGAAGAGGAGCCGTGCGATGGCTCAAGGGCAACGGATGTGCCGATGGATGTGCCTTTGGGATCGTTCGTCTTCTCGATCCGGGGGAGGTGCCATCGCCGGACCTTACACCGGACAGGGGAGTGCTGGAGGAAGCCAGGAGTCCATTACCGAGACTTCTTGGTGGCTGGACAGGATCGTCCACCTTTAGGTTCAGGGGATCGGGAGTGCAAAGAATGCTTCCGAAGGAATGCCTCTGTACCTCAGAGCCCGGTGGAGTCGGAGGTCGAGCTGTCCAGCTCATCCAGCAGTGGTGAGGACCTGGAATCCGCGGTCGAGCCGTCCGCGTAAAACATGTGATGGCACGTGGGTCCGGGTGTTGCAGCAGCTTAGGGGTTTATGGTTGTCTTTGGATAGGGGTTGATTCCAGGTAGGGCTGCGATCGCCATGGGCGAGGGGGCAGTTGTGGAGGTTCATTGGTCTCATGTCATTGGCATGGAATGATGGATGGCCGTGCAGCTTTTGGTTCAAGCTGATCTCACGGCGTACGGAGGTCCTGTAACAGGGACAGGGAGGGTAACACCTCGGGATGGCTCGCACGGATGAGCAGATCCTGGAAGGGATGTCCGGAGACTTGCGGGGCTTGCTGGAAAGCAAGAAGGTGGCACGTGATGTGCAGGTGTTGCTGGGTCGACGCCAGATTGAGACGGCGGAAATGTTCGCCGTAATGGCGGATGATCGGAACGGATTCAGGACCATGGCTCAGAACACTTTGGGTCTTGATCCGGCGGCGGACTCGGTGACGATCGCTAAGTTGATCGTGTCCTGGGAGGCGGCCAAGCTGAAGTTACAGGTGCGCTCCCAACAAGACGCACAGGCTTCAGCAGAGAAGGAACCGAAACAGATCCCAGTCAACGACTACATGGGGGTCAAACGAAGGTTTGAGACTCAGTATTATGAGTTGAGGGATGAAGAGGTTCCTTCCAAGAATTCCTTGGAGGATCTTGCAGATCAACTGGAGTCCGGGGATTGGAGAGCAATGTCCTTGAAGGAGATTGCATCCCGGGCCGATACAGAGGCAAGCAGCAGCTGGGGATCCCTTACAGTGGGGCATCTGGGTTCAGTGAAGTTGAAGAAGAGCTCAGTGGAGACCCCAGCTCCAAGGGATTTGGAGGAGCTTCGCCAAAAGCTGAAAGTGTTGGGACACCACTTTGTGTTCCTGAGGATGCTGCATCCCACTCGAGCGGAACTGGGGGATGTCACGCCGTTTACCTATGCCACGTACTCGGACTATCTCTTGTCCAAACGAGTGGCGAGGCTTCAATCCGAAGATGAGTCTGGGACGGTTTTCCATACCCCCACACTCAAGCAGGTGTTGACCTATGACTTCTATGTTCGGAAGAAGCAGATGGAGATGGTGGCACCGGGAACTACGGTGGCAGCAGCCTTGAAAGCTGCGGCGGATGATCCCACGGTGAAGGAACGCCACTTCACTACACCTTTGTCGGTGAGTGCGGCCAGTCAAGGGACGGGCCAGAGGAGTCGTTCTCCGAGGAGCAGGGGATCGAACCCTCCTCCACTGCCAGCCTATCCGCCTCGACAGAAAGGCAGCAAGGGAGCCAAGAAGGGCAAAGGGCGAGGCCGTGGGTATCACACCAATACCCCAGAAGGAAGACAGATCTGCTTCGCCTACAACTCGCAGCATGAGCGATGCGATGGCTCTTGTGGGCGGGTGCACGTGTGCCAAAACTGTTTTGGCAAGCATCCTGCTCACACGCATGCTGCGGAGACTCGCAAGTCTGGAGGAGACGACACTCCTCCAGCAACTCCAAGGTCTGCCTGAAGGCCGACAGCTCCGAGGTTGGCAGTTTTGTACTTGTTTGCTGGGCCAGATCGTAAGTCCAGCCTCAAGGGAGCTTTGCAGGCTCTATGCAAAAAGTCTGCAGTGGAGTTGGTCATGGAAGAGTGGGACATTCTTCGTTCACCGCAGCACGACCTTAGTCGGTCTGAGGTGGTGGACCCTCTTTTGCAACGTATCAGAGCCGGAGACTTTGATGCGGTTTTCATGAGCCCTCCGTGTAACACATGGAGCCGTGCAGTTCATTCGAATCCTCGGGGGCCAAAACCTGTGCGCAACAAGGCGCACCCTCGAGGGTTCCCTTGGGCTGAAGGCAAATTCAAAGAACTTGCCGAGCTTGGTAACATCTTAGTTGATGTTTGTTTCACCATTTGCAACTTGGCTTGCTCGAAAAAGGTTTTGCGCATGGCAGAGCATCCGGAAGATTTGGGTGCTTCAGTCGATTCTTGTGGTAGGCCTGTTTTTCCTGCCTCCATTTGGCAGCTTCCTGAACTTTTCGCTTTGTTGCAACAAGGTTGGCATTCCGTTGCTTTCTTTCAGTGTCAATTTGATGTGGACAGACTGAAACCTACTCGATTGCTGGGTAACACTGAGCATCTCCTGCCATTGGGCAGGGCTGGACCTCCTTGCATGGATGCATTTGAATGTTATGCAGGTCCACTTCCTGCAACCTGTCCTCATGGAGGGCACCCTCCGTTGATCAAACGCAAACAGTCTGATCCCTTTCACACCACAGGCACTGGTGTGTATCCACCCGCAATGGACCACGCTTTGGCTCAAGTCATCTTCCAGCGCTTCTTGGAAACTTGTTCTTCGAAGGGCGGGGCAACTTCCCAAGAAGACGGGGTAACACCTGGTCAGGAAGGGAGGGTAACACCTCCTAGGGAGGATGCGGACGGGCTAGACGGGGATCCTTTGAGTGAGGATTTGGACGGAATTCCTTTGGGGGAAGAACAACTTGAGGAAGGAGGTAACACTCCAGGAGGAAAGGGAAGTAAAACTCCCGAGGAGATCCTTGAACAGGGATCGGATTTCACGGAAGGTGGGGGTCTTGCGGAAGCCCGTAACGGGGTGATGAGAGCTTTCTATAAAGGAAAGTCGAGGCCGGTTCATGATGGTCTGGGTCTATGTTCCATGGGGCGGCAGGGTGCGAGGTTCCGGACCTGGAAGGGTACCAGTTTGGCAGCTTCCTTGAAGAGGGAGTTTTGGAGGATGTTGGATGGCTGGCTGGATAGCAAAGGCCCCCTGTTTGAGCTGAAGTTGGTATCCAGCCTTTTATGCGGTCATGTGGGGAACCAGCCCTTTGGGGACCTCCCGGATCAAATCCATGGAAGGTGGATGAAGATCTTGCGTAAAGCAGGCAAGGAAGGGAATCCCCGCGCTGGGGATAGGAGTAGTGCTATCAGGCTGAGGTTGTTACGGATCTTGGCGGAGGAAGTCAATGATCCTGACTGCAGTTATCTCGATGAGATGGCCGGTCAAGGTGTGCGGCTGGGAGCGGAGGCGGAAGTCCCACGAATCCCAGCGGTCTATGAGGAGAAGACCAAGTGGGTGCTGCCGGAAGGGGACCTGGGCAAGTGGGAAGAGGAGCAGCTGAGGGAGAACTATCGGTCTGCTACGGAGCATCTTGATAAAGTCCGAGAACAGATCAAGAAGGATGAGGAAAAGGGATACATCGTCAAGATGACTTTGGAGGAGGCCAGATGCAGATATCAAGGGCGGCTTAAGATTGCCTCTCTGGGGGCGGTTCCGAAGGATGTTGGCTGGCAAGAAGTGAGGGTGGTTCACGACGCCACCCATGGAGTAGAGGTCAATCATCAGATCAGGTTGTGTAACAGGATGAGATTTCCTCTGTTCGACGACTTGGAATCGGTTCTTCTTCAGTTTCTTCAGGAGGCTCCACCCAATCGTTTGGCGATGTGCTACGACTTCAAGGGAGCGCATCGGCTGGTGCCAATCCATGAGGATGATTGGGGTCTTCAGGCCTTCAGGCTTGGGGAAGAAGAGGAGGTCTATGTGAACTGCGTCGGAACTTTCGGAGTGGCATCAGCCGCTTTCTGGTGGTCACGTTTGGCAGCCACCTTGCAAAGGACAATGTGGTCGTTCTTGGAATTCCAGGAGACCATATACGGTTTGCTCTATGCAGATGATGGTTTGTTTCTGGCGGCTGGGCCTCGGTACAAGAGGAATTTGTTAGGAGTCCTCCTGTTTCTCACCGTAATGGGTGCACCCCTCTCTTGGGGAAAGACTCGCGGGGGACAGGTCACGGAATGGTTGGGTTACACCTTGGACGTCCGTAAAGGACTGATAGGCATTTCACCAAAGAAGGTGGAGTGGTTGGACCATTGGGTCTCTGAAGTTCTGAGGAGCGGGTCAGTGCTCGGTAGGGACATGAAGTCCGCGCTGGGAAGGATGGGCTTCTTGGCCGGCCCTTTGAAGCATGCTCGTCCTTTCCTGGCGTTGGTCTATCGCTGGACCGCCAAGCTGGGTCCTGGAGCTTGGGTGGCAGTCCCCTTGGGGGTACGTTTGGTACTGGAGTTCTTCAGGGAACTGGTCGTGGAGCTCCCGATGAGGGCCACGAGTGGGAGGTGAGATCTTTCGAGTAGATGCAAAGGCAGACAAGGGGGTAGTCTCCATTGGAGGATGGGAGACTTACTCATCGGTCAATCCCAAGTTGGCTAGGTGGTTCTCGGTGGAGCTCAATCGGTCTAATGCTCCATGGGCTTTCTTGAAAGGAGAGCCTTTCAAAGTGATTGCATCTTTGGAACTACTGGCCATTACTGTGGCCGTTATGGTCTTTGCTCCCGAAAGTTTGTGGCAAGGCTCAGCGGGACGGCTGTGCTTGACGGCCTTCACTGATAATCAGAGTAACAGCTATGTACTTGACAAGTACATGACGACGGCTTTCCCACTGTCTGTGGTATTGATGGAGCTTTCGGTGCAACTTCGGTTGTACGGCTTGGAGTTAAACCTCCAGTGGATTCCAAGGGAACAGAACTGTCAGGCAGATGCCTTGACGAATTTAGAGTTTCAAGAATTTTCGGAACAGCGGAGGATTCCAGTCTCTTTGGAGAATTTGAAGTTTCGAGTACTGGATAAGTTGATTAACTCGGCGGCGGCGGTGGATCAGGAGGTAGCCCTCAAGAAAGTTTCTAAAGAGAAACACACCCATAAGACCTTGGCAGAGAAGATGAGGCTTACTCAGCCCTGGTGATCCTACGGTGGGGTCATCAGTCACCAGAACTGAGAGCACGGATTGCTGCAACACCCGGACAAAAGTGCCTCTGCCCGGTAGGGTCTATGGGTGGGGGGGTTGGGCCTTCGGTGTAAGGAATGGTTGAAACTCTAAATGCGTAATGAGGTACGAGTGTAGCATGCATGTTTCATCCTGACGCCTCCGAAGCTGGTGGCCCAAGTTGTTTGTACCCACCCTCCACACCCAAACACTTGGGGGGTCATCAGTCACCAGAACTGAGAGCACGGATTGCTGCAACACCCGGACAAAAGTGCCTCTGCCCGGTAGGGTCTATGGGTGGGGGGGTTGGGCCTTCGGTGTAAGGAATGGTTGAAACTTTTCATTTCTACATTTTCTACTATATTCAATACTTTGTTTCTATTATCATTATTACAATTTCTGAAAATTCGGTTCCATTTCTATTGCTAGTGCCACTTCTATTGCTATTGCTAGTACTATGCCTACTCTTCGTACTACTACTTCATATTCAGGAAAACAAACAGAAAGCATCAACCAGCTCAGGTCCAAGGGGCGACATGCCGTGCCAAAGAAATGATGAGGTTGAACAGCTACTACATGGAGAAGCTCACTATTAATTTCATGCAAAGATCCATCTTTAGTCAAATAGTAGTACCAGTTTTGCTCCTCGACGGCTGTGTTAGAGAATTGAGGAGGTTCAACAGCTACTAAATGGAGAGGCTCACTATTAATCTTAGATGATGTACACGCTGTGCCTTAGAAATGAGGAAGTTAAATACCTACTAAATAGAGACACTGACCATTGATCTTAGATAAAGTACATGCTGTGTCTAAGAATTGGGGAGGTTAAGCAGCTACTAAATGGACAGGCTAACCATTGATCCTAGATCAAGTGCGACCTGTGCCTAGGACATGAGGAGTTTAAACAGCTACTAAATGGATAGGCTAACTATTGATCCTAGATAAAGTGCGACGTGTGACGTGCTTCGATCTGAGGAGGTTAAACAGCTACTAAAAGGATAGGCTAACTATTGATCCTAAATAAGATGCGACGTGCTGTGCCAAAGATCTGAGGAGGTTAAACAGTTACTAAATGGAAAGGCTAGCTATCAATCCTAAAGAAAGTGCGACATGCTGTGCCAAAGTCATGGTTAATGATAGCTGATATTGGCCCATAGTGGTTAACCAACGATTAGATGGCCAATGATTGAGCTGATCAGAAGCCATAATGAGGATATTTGTTTTTTTTGTAGGTTTTCATGATGTTGTTATTTATGCTTCTCATCACCCCCCAGCGGCGAGCGGTGGCTGCCCCCACGAGTTGTGCCAAAGGCCAAACATTCTGCAGGGCAGATGTCCACAGGGCCCCCAAATCCACAATGAGTTGCTCAACGCCGGTGACATCCTTCCAGGAGAGCCAATTTCGGGGGCATTATTCAGATTAATTACTCAAGGAGCTTGGAGGTGTGGGCGGGGAATCAATGGCGATCCGATCCCCACGGCCCATCATGACGTCAGACCTTCGCAACAGAGAAGTGGATGATGAAGTGCATGTGTGGACTGCTGCCGGGGGATGATCTATGGGTAGATGGAAACAGCTGGATCCGGAGCTGGATTTAGAGCTAACATGTTCGCTGCCAAAAAAACATTATGAAGTCGGTATCGCGCAAATTGTTTGCTGCCAATATTTGTTCACCTGATTATCAAGTTTCCTCCCAGTTATCCAGTCACCTAAGTATTTTTGATCAAGCGAATTCGACCGTTCATGGCGAGCTTGACCGCCAAGCGGAAGTTGTACTCCGCTCGTCGATGTTTGGAGATCATTCCCGATCGCCGTTCCCTGGATCCCGCTGGAAAATCTCGCGGAGGGAAGGCGCAACGATGATCCCCTCTTAAATGCCAGTCAGCCACAGCAGCCATCAGCCAGCCATTTTTCATTGACTGTCATCAATGATCGCCGGCGGCCCCCCATGCGGGCGCTGACTGAAAGTCAAGGCGTCGAAATCATGAAGGCGATGCGCGACGTCATGACCTACGTTGCGGAGGAGAAGTGTCCATAGATTAGTCTGGCGCGTGCCTAGAGAATAGCGCAGTGCCATTTTTAGTTGTCTTATAGCGCGACGTGATGTCCATAGACTACCGCGATGTTATGTCCATACATTTGTGTTTTGTCATCGTTGTCTTGTCTGACTCTGCGTCCCCCATCTTGTTTCCGATTGTGTTCGTGCGCTGCTGGTTCTGCGCGCTGGTGTTTTGGCGTGGCGGTGTTTCGGTGCCTCGGCGTTTTCCTGTGTTTTGTCGCGGCGGTTTTTTTGAGCGCTGGTGTTTTCGCGCGTTGGTGGCTTTGTGCGCTGGTGTTTCTGCGCGCCAGTGTTTTTTGTGTGGTGAGGGCGCCCGCGTTTGCCGATGTTTTTGCGCGCTAGTTTTTTGGCTGCGTTGTGAAACTGTGCTTTTGTTTTTGCGCGGCAGTGCTTGGATGGCTCATTTTTTCAGCCTTTGGTTTCTTTATTCTGCCGCTCGCTTGTGTTCAAACTCCCGTTTTCTAAGAAGATTTCTTTCTCCGACCTACAGCCCACTCTTCCCTAGCTACTTTCTAATTCACGTTGTAAGGTGAGGCAACTACTTCGTTGCGCGGCCTTTTATTTGATGCGTTTGCCTGAATTTCCTTTAGCTATTGGGCTTCAACGGCTTGCAGAGATTTTAGGACCCGACAGCCATATCAGAGTTGGCGATGTTGTGCTGTCCATTGCGTTTCAAGCCGGAGTCATGTGTATATATATATATATATATACGCAATAGTTTTTTTTCCCCAACCGTAGCGCTAGCTGTGCGCTTGTTTGGCGCTAGTTTTTTTGGGGAGGGGTTTGTTGCGGGCGCGGGATTTTGATGAGCTTGAGCTACCTTACAGAAATTGCCTTTTCTTAAATCAGGTGCCTTGATGTAATAATATGTTTGAACAGTGTAAGGTGGTGTAGTAAATGGCTGTGTAGTAGTTGGTTATGGCGATGAAAATTGGAAATGTCTGAGCTTCCTGGGTATAGAATTGATGAACCCTTGTGCAGCATTTGTATTTCCATTACGCTCAACACATTCTGTAATATGTGCATAGGTGTTGTTGAGCTAATTGGATACAATCATAAATGGATTGGTGAGCTGTTCAAGTAAGCCAAGGTGAGAGTCTTATTGTGTACTAGCCAGCATATATTACGCAATACTACATGCATTACTTGCAGTATTGTTTTGTATGGGGATGAGTGGATGCCCAAAATACAATTTTTCGTAGAATGAAGTTCGCGCTTAGACACCCAAAGCAGAACTTGCTTTGGGCCACGCTTTCCCTTTTCCACAAATATCTCCCGCATCTTTTCCATTGCTTTAGCTAGGCATTCCACCGCCGTCAAAGCATCGGTGGCTTGCCTCACATCCAGCGCATACATGATCAATGCAATGTTGTGCAGCCACACGCCTTGTATCTTCGCCCGAGGGCGATCATGCTTAGCCAGAGCCTTTTTGTGAGCTGCTGACATCATGGCGCAGCCCATTTCGATTGGTCCATTCCATCCCAGGAACATCCAGTTCTGCTTGAATTTTGACATGTAGCAGGAAAAACAGATTCCAATGCGTCCCCAACAGTGCAGAAAAGTTTCTGTGCTGATAAACAGCAAGCAATCTCCATCCTGCAGTGGGTTGGAAGCCTAACAGCCAACGAAACATTTATCATATTCGAACGAAATCCAATTGGGAAACTTTATCGTCCTAAACAAGGCCAACAGAAACACTTCCCTGTCGATCTCTCGCTTTTCTCAATCAATGGGGCGACGTTTGGAAGTGCCCTTCTAAGTTTCTGTCAAGTCAAACAAGCGTCGAGATGCTGTTTGTATGCTTTGGGCAGCTCATAGCGGTCCTGGGGATCCTGAGCTGAGAGTTCATGGTTTTCTTGATGGCGGTACTGGGGTTGATGGTGGTGTTGATGGTGATAGTGGTGGTAGTAATGGTGGTGGTGGTGGTGGTGGTGGTGGTGGTGGTGGGGATGATGGTGGTGGTCATGGTGATGATAGTACAGTGGTGGTGGTGTTGGTGGTGATAGTGGCTGTGATGCTGGAAAGTTCCCACGCCCCAAACAAGATAACCAGTTAAAATTTAAAAAAGAATTCTTGTTCCCAAGGATCGTTTGCGCCTTGGAAGCTTCCTTGTAGCAAACACAATCTGTACATGCTGGGACGCTGGTTGGGCCCGCGAAGCGGATCAAATCCTGCCACTTTCCCACATATCACCGACGAAAATGCGAGTACATTATCTTTATCTAGCAGCAACATGTTGTCTCACTTGGCCAAACAAAGATTTCATAACCATGCATTTTTGAATCCGTGACCAGTAAGGATACCTTTCTAGGAAATTGGGCATGAAGGAGTCTCAAGGAACCAGGTGGTAGGTACCTCGCCCTCAGACTGGAAGGTTATGTCGACCATGTTGACTCCACAATCCTTAGGTGTCGCTAATGAGAAACCAATGGATTGACAACTAACAGTCAGTATCTCATGAACAGCAGTTGATACTCGAACGAATCTAAGGATGGGTCTCAGTGAACAGTTGTTTGCTCCCCATGGTGTGAAGCTTCAGCCCCAGATCAGATTCTGCGCGCTCAGCGCCCACAGTTTCTCCATCGCTCGGTTGGCCACCTGAGTCAGATTAATCTCCTCAGCGATGCATGGAAAATACAACACATACCATTAATTTGTTCAATCCAAAACATTGGAAATTCCCATTTTGTTTTTTCTAGGTTCCCATCTCATCATCATGTTTGGCGCTAGTTTTGAAAGTGGCGCCAAGCCTGGCAGGGTTGCCTTTGTTGTTGCGTTTTGCTTCGCGAAGACGAGCAGCCCGATGAAACCTGATGCGGCAACCGGTCGCAAAGAGAGGAAAATGAGAGAGAAGGAGGTGGAATGATGCTCAAGGGTATGAACCTTTATTGAGCGAAGGAACCGTGCCGGCAGCATCCCAGTTTGTTTGATGTAGAGTTGCATGAAGACTTCATCCAATCGCATTTATTTGAGATGCGACTTCCTCTTTCCCAGGAGAAACTGCCATGATCTGTTTCCTCTTCTTGTACCACGCAAAGTAGAATGATCTCAACAAGGAACTGAAGTAAGCAAACAAATCATGCCAGCGCATCCTGGCGGCAGGTGTGCTTGCACAACCCCGAGTACCGACGCCAGCACCTGCAGCAAGAGCACCAGGGACTGCAGCGACAGCGCTACCGACTGCAGCAGCAGCGCCAGCAACTGCAGCCAGTGTTGCAGCAGTTGCTGGAATTGCTGGAGCCACCTGCAAACCGAAGCTCGGAGCTGAGACTTTTTGGGTTTCTCTTTTAAAGGTTCTGGGGATTTGATACCGACCATTAAAAAGAGGATTGCAGAGACAATTTATGATTGGTAAGTACGGTTACGCAAGGTATTACAAAGTATTGCAAGGTATCACAAGGTAGTACAAAATATCACAAGGTATTGCGAGGCGTTACAAAATATTACAAGGTATTACAAGGTGCCGAAAAATATTACAAGGCGTTACAAAGTATTACCAGGTATTATAAGGTGATACAAGGTATTACAAGGTGTTACAGAATCACATCCATTTGAAATCACATCCATTTCAAATCAAGTCCGTCTCAAATCACGTCCATCTCAAATCAACTCCATTTCAAATCGGTTCCATGTCAAATCAATTCCGTGTCAAATCAAGTCCATCGCAAATCACGTCCATCTCAAATCAACTCCATTTCAAATCGGTTCCATGTCAAATCAATTCCATGTCAAATCAAGTCCATCGCAAATCCATTACATCCCAGATCAAATCCAATTAATTAAGTCCATCTCAAAACAAGTCCATCTCAAATCAAGTCCCATGTCAGATCAAGTCCACTTCCTCTCTTTTCCATGTCAAAGCAAGTCCATCACAAATCAATTCCATCTCAAATCAAGTCCATCTCAAACCAATTCCATGTCAAATCAAGTCCGTCGCGAATTAATTCCATCTCAAATCAAGTCCATCTCAAGTCAAATCCATGTCAGATCAAGTCCATCACACATCAAGTCCAACTCAGATCACGTGCGTGTCAGATCAAGCCCATGTCAAATCAATTCCAACTCAAATCAAGTCCATCTCGAATCAATTCCATTTCGAATCGATGCCATCGCGCATCTTCGTAACACGGAAGTTCCGCGCTTCGTACTTAACTTTCGCTTGATGGTGTAGCCAATCATTACTATCAGTAGCCGACCATGGCTACATCCACCATGAAGGTAGGGTGATTTCGTTTGTCCTTGGCATACTATTGGGCACTTGCGCAATCGAGAGATCAAGAATTTCGGTGGACAGCAGGGAGAGTTGACAACAATGGTTCACAACCGGGAGCCATTGTGCAATGTATCAGAGCTGTCGACTTGATGAACCCGCATGCAAAGCCAAGTATGTGATAATAAGCAATCCTTATGCCTTGCTTCTTGTGGCAACATGCTCCACATCAAGCTTCGCCGAGCCCCAGCGCATGGCACGTTGTCTTTAACCATCCTCCGCAGTTTGCGCTTCTCGGAAGGTTAGGAAAGCTGAGGCAGCCTAGTTTGGGAAGCTTAGTTTGAACCATGGGGGCATCTGGAAGCACAGAGGCCACCCCTGCCGCTCCTACGGAGGTGCGTGCGTGGGATGAACGGAATCTGGGGACACCATGGGAGAACAATCGATGGCTGGTATTGGTTACTTTCAATAATACCATTTTGCAATGATGGCTTCAAGTTGACCACAGCTAACCACACCAATCAGAAAAGGATTTGAATTAGCAGAAAGAATGTGTCTATAACAATGTGACCATAGATGGTAATTCCTTGATCGAATCAAAGCAGGTTTCGCGTGGTTTCCCTGTCTTTCTCATTGTTGGTTATCAACAGCCAACCATGGCTACATCCACCATCGAGGTACGGTCGTCCGAGGAACGGTCCACGGCGAGGTTGTTCAATCACAGATCGCTTTTGATCGCAAGATGACCCTGCCCAAGCGGCGTCTAACCAACCTGTTTCTAAAGTGTAGATTCCGTCAAATCAACCAAGAGACCCGCTGATCATTTCTGCTGTGGTAAGTCGATGATTTCTCAACGATGCCAAAGTATGATCACATGATGGTTTCTTTACTTTGTGCGAAAGCAATGGGTTGACCAATGGTTTGCAATGAGCATCCTGACCTACTACTATTTATCTGATACGGGTAGTAACAGTCATCAAAGCCACGTCATCCCTGCCATGTTGGCTCGCCGACAGTAGGTCGACACAGTTGCTACGATTATTTGGCGGAGGCCTGCTGCGATTTGGATAGCAATGGCTGCAATAGCTATTTCGTATCCAGCATCGATCCCGTTCAACAATATGCCGTATCCATCCATCGTAGTAAGTCTGGTCGTTCAGTATTGTTGAAGATTTAGCGTTTCTATTGCTAGACGTTGAATATCTTGAACATCCCAAGATGGTGTTGAATGGGATTGTATCCAATTTACAAAGATCTTCAATTGCGAATCATCTCGCACTATCCTTGTTGAATCCTGCGGCGCGCCAATTTGGCTGAAAGAGTTCGTTAATTCCATCAATCCCTTGTTGAACTCATCACTCTGAATTCCTGTAATCCTCGGGCTCAACCCATGAGCTGTAGCCATTAAGCAGCTGCAACCGTTGAGATTCAACCTATGAATGAACTAACTTGAACTAACCAATTACCATCGTGAAGCCGGTTGTAACCTATGGTTAATCAAGTTGAAACGCCATGAGATGACCTCGCCTCAGGAGCAGATGCCACTGATGGCCGCCGAAGCCGCTGAGGTGTTTCGTTGTTGCCGCAGGCTTCAGCTAAGGTTCACCCCGCGATTATTCAGAACTAATTTGATCCACCATAGACGCGCGGTTCATGTTTAGCAAGTTCATGTTTCGTTGTATCCTAAGTAAGTTGATTCTCCATGAGTTGATGACCTTGCCTCAGCAGCAGCTCGTCTTGACCAACCAAGCGCATGACGTGGAGCTGCCTGGTGAGAGACAAGGGGTTGGGTTAGTTGATAGGGGTAGTTGACAGGGGTCTGTCCATAAAAGGTAATATTACCGACCGCCAAATACTAACCCAATACTGGTATAATGGTTAACCAAAGCTTATAGTATGGGTCGATAAGGGTTCATAATGCCGGATGATAGCCAACAATCATGAATCAGCAGCTATTCCTCATGGGTTTGTTAATTGATGTGGTTGCAGCAATAGATGCTGATTGAATTGGCAGATAGATGTGGAGTAGATGGCTAGTTGATGAACGCCTGATGTTCATTGATGGTTAAAGAATGGCTAAGGATGAGCCAGTGAATTCTTGGCTTCGTTGAGGGGTAGAATATTGTGATAATCGTTGGTTACAGTTCAATGGCCGTGTAATGCCAGCTCATTGCTAATAAGTGGAATTTTGTGACATTGGTGATGCTGAATGGTGGTTGTCATGATGGCGTTAGATCCTTCTTGCTGTTTTGACAGTGGCGCTTTCATATTGCTTGTAATAATATTTGTTTCGCAGTTTGGCGTTACTTCCGCTGATGCGTGCCTGGCTCTGCAACAGCCAAAGAACATACCACATGTTAGAATGCCGGAAGCCACGGGCAACACAAAGATATGGAGTCCACTGACGGGTTCGTATGCTGTCGCTGCCTGTGTTTCATGCTGATCCTCCCGCCCTTGACAGCGACAATTGACAAAGTCAAGTGACGGCGAGCGCATGAACATGACAGTGCCATTCAGAGAATTCTCCCCTCTGATGAAAACTGCGCGCGCGCAACGGCATTGTTTTCCACGCAATCCAGCGCGCGTGGGACGTTCCAGCAGTCCCATCAACTGATCCGCGAAACTTTGGGAATTTCATCGCAGTGACTACGGCTGGGTGTGCCGCTGGGGTTATAATTGTGATGTCAGCGTGGTTCGGGTAGGTTGTAGCCCATGTAAACATGGTTGGCAACCAGCCACTAGCTGTAGATGCGCATCCAAGTAAAGATCGAGATTGATCCGTGCGGGAGACCTCCCAACCTGCTCAACAAGTTGCTGCTCTTCAGCATTTTCAGGTACCAGAGCGTCAAAGCTGCGCTACAGGCTTTGGAACCCACGATGGACGAAATGCTGAAGGACGAAATTGGGGGGCCCGCGTTTGGGCGCTTGGATGTTTGGCTCAATCTCGGAATTTCAGAATTCGAGACTTTCAAATCCGACAAACAACCACAAGACGCGTTCATGAACTGTTCATGGAACTCTGGCGCGCCAGATTTCAATGTTCATAGAAGACATTCTGCACGACCTGGGATGGCTAAATGGCTGAAACATTGCGAATGGGAGAAACAATTCTCAGCTGGAGCGCGTTTTCTTCATCAACAGAAGTACAGAAGTGGGAGTCTCGAACGCAGTCTATTGCGGAATATCCATCTATCTATCGATCTTTCTATCTACCTATCTATCTATTTGTAGGGCCTGTAACTTGTGTATTCAAGGTTTTGAAGATAGGAAAGCTGGATACGGATTTCTTTGGCTCTCAGGACTCAGGAGCCCGAGGTTTAAAGAGCCAAGTGCTTCTGGGTAGCGCTTATCCATAGACTTTCGTGAGGTTTTTCTGTTTGTAGGATGAGATTCGGATTTGCGATTTATCCCGTAAGATCTTCCAACTAGCAATGGTTTGGCCGCTGTTGTTGGTCATTCCGCCCTTCTATTTAGCATTCAGGCCCCTGCAAGCGTTGGTTGAAAAGTTAAACAGCTGGGATCGACGCTGCCCGTGCGTCTTGACCCTCCAACCGCTGTGGTGCCCGGTTCAGAGGCAAACAGGCCAAAGCCCAGAAAAAAAGCAGATGCCGATGAGTCTGAGGATAAAATATGCGTATGGAATTAAAAGGAGGTTCCATACTTAAAAGAGCCCAGCTGTTAGTTGTTTTTTGGTTTCGTCTGGATGTCGAGAATGTGGTTACTTACCGGGCTCCATCTCCTCATTTGATTGCCGCACAAGAATCTTCAACTTCTCTAGGAAAAGCGTGTGCCACCGGTGGACGGGAAGGCATGGCGTTGCGTGGCTTGGCTGCTGCTGCTAGGTGGCTGATTGACATTTAAGGAGGCATCAGCCTTGTACCTTCCGTCCGCGAGATTTTCTAGCGGGACCCAGGGGCCGGCGGGCAGGAATGATCTCCAATCATCGACAAGCGGTATTATTTCCGCTTGGCGGTGAAGCTCGCTATGAACGGTTGAATTAGCTTGATCAAAAATAGAGAGATGACTTGATAATTGGAGACTGGGAGGAAAGCTGGATAATCAGGTGAAACCAATATTGGTGGCAAACCATTTGTGTGATGAAACGGGGTGAAAACAAACACTGACCAACTTCACAATGATTTTTTAGCAGCTAACATGTTAGCTATAGATCCAGCTCCGGATCCAGCTGCTTGCATCTACCCGTAGATCATTCCCCGGCAGCAGTCCACACATGCACTTCATCATTGTCGCGAAGATCTGACATCATGATGCGCGGGGTCAAGAACCATATGACTATGTATTGCCCGTCTAAAAACTTCCAGGCTCTTTGGGTAATCTGAATAATGCCCGCGCTATTATCAGCCATACCGCTGCAGCGTCCCAAGCCCGGAACGGCCACCCCTCAGCCAGCTATGAAAATCAGCAATCAATTGACCGTATTTTTGTTTTGTTCATTGCGATAGTTCGGCGCGCTACATCCCCTAGCTCTGCGCCGGAAAACCTCCAGTGTGAACGCCATGCCTTACTAGAACGGTTTTTTTCCCTTTTTGTCACAGCGCAGGCAAATAACCAAACCAGCTTGCAGTCGGTCCAGCAGTTCCAACGGCTCAGAGTAAAGCAGGTCGCGCTAGTTACAGCCCTCGAAACTTGAATCAACGTTGTTTGTAACGCATAACTTGTTAACATTCAGATGAGACATCCATACAACTGCCTCAAAAGGCGGGGCCCCAAGGAAAGTTAAACTATACGATGAGGAGTAGGTGAAACATTTTTTAAGTGGAAGGGGTAAGTATTGGTGTTAGATCAAGTGCGACATGTTGCGCCTAAAAATGACGAGGTTAAACAGTTGCTAAGTGCAGAGGGCTTTAAAAAAGCCCCACATGCGGTGCCAAACAAACAAGGAGGTTCAACAGCTACTAAATGGGGAGGTTAACTGTTAGCGTTAGATAAAGTACACGCTGCGCCTGAGAAATGAGGAGGTTAAACAGCTACTCGATGGAAAGGCTCCTTGTTAATCTTAGATAACGTACATGCCGCGCCTAAGGAATGAGGAGGTGGAAGTGCTCCCATTTGGAGAGGTCGGCTAATGATGAGGTTAAGCACCTACTAGATGGAGAGGCTGACTATTAATCGTAATCAAAATGACTCAAAGATACTCAAAGTGCGACATGCTATGCCCATGAATTGAGGAGATGAAACAACCACTAAATGAAGAGGTTAACTAATAATTTAAGATAAAATACACGTTGTGCCGAAGAAATGAGGAGGTTAAACAGCTACTAAATGGAGAGGCTCAATCTGAACAGTAGATAAATTGGGACACGTTGTGCCTAAGAAATGAAGAGGTAAAAGAGCTACCGAATAGAGAGGCTTACTTTCAATCTGAGGTAACAACTATTGATTCTAGATAAAGTGCTACACGCTGTGCCAAAGAAATCGAGAAGTTCAACAGTTACTAGATGGAGAGGCTATCTGTTGATTCTAGTCAAAGTGCGACATGCAGTGCCGATCAAATGAGGAGGTTAAACACCTGCTAAATGGACAGGTTCACTATTAATCCTAGAAAAAATACATGTTGCGCCTAAGAAATGAGGAGGTTAAACAGCCATTCATTAGATATAGTACATGTTGTGGCCTAAGAAAGGAGGAGGTTAAACGGTTACTAAATGGAGAGGCTCATTATAAATCCTAGATAAAGTACATGTTGCGCCGAAGAAATGAGGAGGTTAAACCACTACCAAATGGAGAGGCTAACTTTCAATCTTAAGTAAAGATCAGTCTTAAGGAGCAACAAAAACCAAAAAAACTATGTTTCCAAAATGTTTCAAAAGACTTTCTGATAATATGTGTTTAATACACATGTTTTATTTCCAAACAAAGCTGCATTCGGAAAGAGCTCAGGTCCGAGGGGTTCCGTTCCTGATCCGTTGGCACGGCAGTGTGAAAGCTGCACTGGGCAGCTCTACGCGATGCCTGGAGACGTCGAATGCCGAAGTTGCGAGTTTCCTTCCATGGTCATGGGCCAGGACTGAACTTCACGTTGTTGCGTTTTTTCGAGCAGTTAAGGGAGTTGTTTACATGGAAAATGGCGGAAATCAACGGAAATCATGAATGGTGGTGACATTGGTGAGATAGCTTGAATTGAATTGAATTGAATCTCAAAAGCCGATGTGTGCTTTGACAGGACCGAATCTGCAGTCCACTGGACCCAGTCCTCTTTCTCCTGGGTTCCATAGCAGTCGTCGTTCTCATCCGTACACTCTGCGCATATATCCAGTTGCAATGCTTGACCTCGCACTTGAGAACTTTGAATGAGATCCATGATTATGAGGACTGGAAATGTGAAGCTCCTGTGGTGGTTGAGTACAATGAGGGCCACCCAGTGCGGGTTCATCACCAGAGAATTAGCCTGGATAGTTGCTGGCAGCATCAAGGGTTGATGCGATGTGTATGACAGGAACTGCACCTCGTGAAGGCTTCTTACTTCAAGCCGCTTGAAGTACACCATTTGAAGTACACCTTTGTTAAGACTTCAAAATCTGTTGATCCTTTTGGAGACACATATCTTCACGTGATTTCACAATTTTTGAGACACAGAAATCTCAGATTCATGTTTTTCAATCATTTTCAAACCGCTTCAGCGTCTCACAGCCATGTCTCTGGTCCAAGGTACGGCATTTGGCGGCAACGAGCTGCGGATTTGATCGCTGAGAGCAAGAAGAGCATCGATTCGAAGTCGCGACGACTCGGCATCTCCTTGTCGTTTGTCCTCAACGAACTGCAAGGCCTCAGAGAAACATGTGGAAAAAATGCGGAAGTTGTTCCAAAAGTTTACACAATTAAAACTCTGATGATTTGATATTCATCGGCATAGTATGATTTCTCACTTTGGGTATGGTTGAAACATGTCCAGGTCTCTACCGAGAGAAAGCTCATGAAGTGGATTGGCGTTGGTGCAATGGCGAGATCACTCGTTCAGGCTTCATGGTGAAGATCCGCGAGTATCCAGATGTAGAAACTTGGCATTTGAAACATTCTGAAATACTTCGACTGGGTCAGCTGTAGCATGGTAGAAGGTCACCTGTGGTAGAAACCTCGGTACAACAGCAGTGCCGAGGAAGACGGTGCAGACGGTGCGTGTTGGGACAGGCTTAGCCTTTGCCCAGCACCGCTGAATCCGAGTTTCTACCAGTTGGCTGGACTCCTGACTTTTGGACCAACAGCTTTGGGGAAGCATAAGATTTGTCCTCGTGATGGACGACCTGACTGCAGCATTGTGGATGCTTTGAAGGTGGGCGGAGCTGTGGCATTTTCTGGGGTCGACAGCGTGTACAATGACGGACTTGTCCCCCCTGTTGCAGGAGAAAAGTGCTCCAGCCAATTGGTTTCTCTCCTGGACTTGGAGTCTCCTGTCAGAAGTTCGTAACCTAAACAAGTGAAGTGGGAGATAGAATGTAAACTTAGGATGTAAAAGTTAAGATGTAAAAGTTTATGTAAGTGCGAGTTATAGCCGTCGTTTGGAGAAGTAGGTCAGTAGGTGTAAATAGATGTTTTGTAGTTAATCTAGTGAAGTGAACTTGGTAACCCTTGCATGTTGCTGTGCAAGCCTGAGGCTACAGCCTAGATGACGTTTGTGCAGCCTTGAATCGCTGGTGGGAAACCCACGCTGTGGTGGCTGGAAGTCCACAAAGATCCATCTATCTCTGGTGGTGCTTCTTCGCCACTTGGCACAGTTGGAAGTCGTGGCTGACGGTTTCACAGTGGAAATCATCTGAACAATGACCGGTTTCACAGTTTCACGTGTTGTCCTCAGGTGAATAACCAGTTCCTCGTCGGCAGTTCACAGAGTCACAGACGCTGATGTTGTCTTTGCTTTCTTTGCGTTCTCTGCTTACTGTAAGTCTCCTTTCTCTATTCTTTCGTGGTTTTGAAGACTCTCTTTGTTGGGTTGCAATGGACTTCAGGTTCAGGATGCTGCAGGATGGCAATACAGAGGACACCGAGCTTCTTCTTGAAGTCTTTGCCAAGCCGTTGGAAACTGCAGGAGGGGCAGCAACCGGTGAAAACAATCACAACAAACTAAGCCAAGGTTTGCAGATGCAGATTGCGCAATTACAGATTTGCAGAGAGAATTGCTTTGACAAATATATGTAAGTTGATTAGATTAGATTAAGATTTCGAATTCCATTTTTTTCCTATTGCTTACGTGATTTTCACCCTGATGGGCTTCGCAGCGCAGGCAAAGTTCTGATGTGCATGGACAAGTTTCAGGACTGCGCATACACCAAGCGCATTTGGTGCATTTTTGAGGCCGGGGAAGGAGTGATGCTTGTTCCATCAATTCCTTATTTGCTATCTAAAAGGTCACTGCTGAATTGGCAGGTTTTCTCCGCAGTTCGAAGAAGTATTCCAATCACCTTGATCATGCCTGGACTTGACATCAACCAGATCCACCAACCAATTGTGACAGTGAAGGACCGCCGGAGCAGGGGCAAGCAGGGACCCATGCGAGCACTCCCTAGATTATCAAAAAATTGTTGAAGATTGAAGACATAATCCATTTGTTATTTCATGGTTTTTGATTCATTTTGAGCTACAAGATGTCCATTGTTATGGGTAGGTAAGGAAACATCAGTGTGTCAGATTCGAAAACCGGATCAGCAGAGCAACTCACGACCCGGTGAACCAATTCAGGTGGAATCCTATTAGAGGCTGATGCCCGCGAGGAGTTGAAAAGCGCTTGTCATGTGAACGCAGAAGAAGCTGGTGCTTCAGTGAAAGCTGACGAGGAAAGAATCAAGGTCTGCTCAGAATTTGCCGAAGATGTTGATGCTGGAATCGCAGATTCACAGTGCAGAATTGTGTCAAACACCCTAATGCGTGCTAGGCTCACATCTTGGAAACTATGGCATCCTTCAACTATGTGACTCTTGGCATCACACCTGCTTGACCCAGAAAACATCAAGAGTCCAGAATCTATTCTTTGTGTCCCACTTCTTCCAAGGAACCAAACAGTGGAGCAGGCACTTTGGATCGAAATCATCAAAATGATGAAAAGTCAGAGCTCAACCGGCATGCCGGATGCCATCGATGTGACGGACGACATCAGCAACTGTCCAGACAGCCCCAGAGCTGCCAGTCGACGCCACAAGTTGTGAGAGGCAACGACAGAGTTAAGAAATGTGAGGTTTCAACATCTTCCATTGGAATTCTAAAGTCTTAAGTTATTCCTCTCAGTACCTATGACAGATGAACGCTGGTTCCATGGGTCTTTGGCTCGTTTGGCAGCAGTCCTGTTGATCCAAGAAGCGCCAGAAGATCTGACAGGCCTCCAGCTAGAGCTTCCTGGAGCAGAGCCCGAAGTCCTTAACGAAGTGCTTGAGTTTGCACGAACATCGCACAGTTCGAATTGTTTGCAGAAGAGCTGATCCATTAGATCACTGACCAATCACAGAAGCTTCCCTGCTTTTTTTCTGCAGAGGAGATGGTTGCTCTATCTAGGAGATTGCACCATATTGGACCCTTAAGATCACGATGTCAATCAATGCTTGATCTGATGGTTGCACTCTTCCACCGTACAGCTGTTCCCAAGCATGCCTGGCTGGCTTGGCCCTTGGAGAACAGAACTCGATTTTGGAGTCATCTAGTGCTCTGAGTAGCAAGGATCTTTAGATGGATCTAGATGACAAGAGACAAACTTTTAAGTGTAGAGCTATGAGCTGAAGTTGCTGCTCAGTCCTCAATTGGGCGACAGCCAGACCATTCAACGAGAATGAAAAAAGCAAAACATGAAATGAGGATGTTGAGGATGGGATGATTGGATGTGACTGGCTTGATGTGTTTTCTTGATTTCTTTCATTTTCCATAGGAGGGATGCCTTATTTCAGAAGGAAATCGCTGCAGGATGAAGGTGACGTGTTGTGCATCACTTTTTGCATCTACCAGTCGAGGGATAGAATTCATCAGTTGTATAAAAAATCGAGCGAAGATTTGGCTCACAGAAACGTCAGCTTAACCTTTCACCAGCTATGGCTGCCGTTGAAGAGTACGAGAAAGGCTATGGCCGGGGACCTTATGGAACCCGAGAAGTCAAGGTGCCACTCCCATTTGGTTCCATGACTTTCAATCCTTTGGTCTCGATTTTTGCGGCTGCGTGCTTGTGGGGCTTCGTCATCTATGCCGTTGTGGACAAAGAATCCGATGTGGTCTTCGGCCAGTGGAAGTCATGGGTCACGGACACCTTCACATGGCTCTATATCCTCTCCCAGGAGACCGACAAGTCAGGTTTTCAGAAGTAGCTCATGGTCCTCTCATGGATTCAGTTCATGAGTAGTGCTTTGTGGTTTGCTCATTGCACTTAATTCACGTCAACGCAGATAGGAATTGCGTTTTTGCAAATAGCTCAAAGCATCGTTTTTCGGCGCAAAGGATATAGAACTAAGGTTCGAAGAAAAGGAGGCAGAAAACATATTTGGTTTAGACAGGTCCTTCGCGCATGAGTAGGTCTTGATAAAGTTCTTTGACTGATCTTATCATCATCTATTGTCCATCACTAGCATCACGATCATGACCAGCGCCATCATCATTTGTCATCACTGTCATCATGGTCGTCCATCATCGTCACACGTCATCCATCATTACACCTTCATCCTTACCCATCTCCAACAGACAGGACGACAGATTCAACACCAGTGTTCCCGCCCAATGATTTTTCGAAGGCCTTACTGGCTTCAATGGCTGCCCGATCTTGCCTGTCGTCTCTACTCTTCTCGTCTACTGTATTTCTTTTTTTCACCGCAAGGCAATACACCACAAATGAAACAGGATTTTGACACAACATGACACAACAAAGTGCTTGCGCAGCTTTTCATTGCGTGTTTGCAAGTGTGTGTACTGTTGAAGTGTTTGACATTGTTTGACGATTTTTTCCCAAAATGTGCATTCTTACATTCTCATGAGATGCGCTGCTGTGTATATCAGTTCTTTTGCAGCACTTGTGTCTGCGCAATCACAACTTGTATCTGCACAAGTTAGCTTTAGACGGAAAAGTCAGAGAACTAGCAGGTACACAACAAAGATTTCGCATACGGCAACTTGCGAAAGCAAGAGTCATTAAATTACACAACACCGACACTTTTCTACGATTCGCATTTGCAGTACACAACTTGAGTTTAGACCATCACACAAGAACTGCTTTTGGTAGCAAAGCTTATATACACATCGCTATGCGAGAAACGGCAGATCCCTGATATCTCCATGGCATTGTCCACGCATCACATATCCAGCTTTCGTTCGGTGTGAAGAGGTCTTGGTGAAGTTGTTTGACTCAGTAGTGGCTAGTGATGACTACTGTAGACATGACTGGCATTTTTCAACCAAGTCATTTCGATCTAACTTTTCTCGAAGGACTACTGGCTCCTGTACCTGTTTCCCCTTGTCTACTACTACGGTGACAAGAAACTTGGCAAGGACTGACGACTGAATTGTACTAAATTGTGTCCTGCAGTTGTTCTAAGTTGTTCTCAAATTGAAAACCAAAACATATAACTCACTGAAAACTCGCTGCGAGTCGCAGGATGATGAGGAGCCCGAGTACGGTGACCTGACCTATTTGGCCATGGTTTGGTGCGCCGGAGTGGCCATCGGCCTCATCTTCTACGGAGCCTCAGAGCCTTTGTTTCATGCAGCAGATGGCACCAATCGCTACAACAACGATGGCTACTCCAATGACAATCAGAAAGCGCTGTATGGTTTGCACTTGACCATGTTCCACTGGGGCTTCATGGCATGGATTGTGTACTCCTTGACAGCCATCACCATGGGTTTCTTAGCTTACAGAAGGGGCCTTCCACTGTGTTTTCGCACGACTTTAGCTCCACTGTTGGGCAAAGCAACTTGGGGATGGCTGGGCGACCTGCTGGACATCGTGACCATCGTCACCATTGTGGCGGGGCTCACCACGTCCCTGGGCTTGGGAGCCAAACAAATCGTGGAAGGCTGCCGTCGCCTCGGGTGGCTCCCCGAAGACTTGACGGACGAGCAGCTCACCACTTCGTCCTGTTGGATCATAGCTATCATCACAGTGGCAGCTACTCTGTCCGTGGTTGCAGGTTTGGAGTTTGGCATCAAGTCTGTGTCATATGTGGCATTCATGCTCGGAAACTTCTTGATCCTTGTTGTCTTTTGCCTGGATGAGACTTGGTATCTCTTGAATGTCTTTGTTTCCACTTTGGGCTTCCACTTTCAGTACTTCTTGGAGACAGCTTTTGATACGGATGCCTTTGCCCAATTGGGTCCTGGGAATGGACAGCCAGTGGATGGCAAGGGAGCAGATCCATCATGGATGGATTGGTGGACCATTTTCTACTGGGGCTGGTGGATCGCCTGGGCTCCTTTCGTGGGAACCTTCATGGCCCGTGTGTCTCGTGGTCGCACCATCCGCCAAGTGGTGCTCTACACCTTGACGATTCCATGCGGCTATGCTTCTAGGCTGCGAGCTTTTGGTGGTTTTTAAGGGATTAGATTGTTCTTTTAGGGATTAGATGGGTTTTTAAGGGATTGGATGAGTTTACCAACAAAAAGAAGAGTTTTAGCAGATCAGCCACCAAGGCTTTCATTTGGTTCTGCACTTTTGGAGCCGCTGCCATTCGCATGGATCGTCGTGCCACATATCTAGCAGACATTGGGCTCAGCATGTACAATAACAGCGACTACTTCCTTCACACATCGGAAGGTTTTCGACCTTCTGGTGCTGGCAAGTGCTACGATGTCCCGGAGACTTTGCCAGGTGTGGAAAATTACGTGGTGAATCCATATGTGAGTCCAGTCTGCAACTTTGCCAGCGCAGACAGCAATGGTTACTGGTTCGATTTGATGGGTCAATACTACGGCATGGGGACTTTCTTAACCTTTGTGTCGATTGTGACAACTGTTTTGTATTTTGTGACATCTTCTGACAGTGGTTCTCTGGTCGTTGATCTCATTGCGGCCAATGGCCGCGAAGCTCATGTGATTCAGCGGGTCTTCTGGGCATTGACAGAAGGAGCTGTCGCAATTGCAACCGTTGCATCTGGAGGTTTTGACTCATTGAAAGGCTTGCAAGCTGTCTCCATTGTCATGGGCTTGCCATTCACCTTTATTCTCATGCTCATGTGCACTTCGTTGTGGCGTGCACTGAAGATTGAGTCCGGAGACATGCCTCCTGTCAACAAGAGAACAGATTGGACTCTGCCATTGTACGGCGGAGTCTTCGATTTGCCCGAGGTACTGTTGACCTTTGGACGGTGTCCCTTGCCTTCGGAAAAGACCATCATTGACTTCCTGAGCAGCCTCGTTGTGCCAGGCTTTAGTCTCTACCAAGCATTCAAAGGACTCGGTCCACATCAGCCACAGCCCATGCCCGAGCATGTACGAGTTCTTGTGGCCGTAGTGACTCAGTTCTGTTTTGTTGGCTTCTTTGCGCTCCAAATTACTTCAGGAGTATTCGGGTTGCTGATGAAAGATGGGGACAAGGATGGCCAAGGAAAAATTTTCATTGGAACATGGGCTTTCTCTTGGATTTGCTACATTTCCATGACTGCTTTCATCGCCTTGGGTCGTCATCAAATGCGCCGTTTGTACCACATCGAAGGGTCTGGCGTAGAAGACTTTTGGGCATCCCTCCTGCTCTATCCACAAACTCTTGCACAGATGTTGTCCCAGACTTCCAAACCGCCAGTTCCTCAGACTGAGTTTAAGGCGAAGGAAAGTGGAAACGTAGACATTTGAACTGCGTTGGGCATCATGAGATTTCTGAACAGACTTTCAGTGAGTCTAAGTCATTCTGCGTCTTCAGTTTCAAAGTTTCAAACGTGAAGACAAACAACTCTTGTATAGTTTTCTGAGTCTTCAGTTTCAAAGTTTCAAAACATGAGGACTACTAGAATCTACAGTCTACTTGTACAGACTACTCTTGTATATCTGTATCTCACGTCTTGGACTAGTCCAGTTGGGAGAGCAAGAATACTACAGCTCCTTTGCTTGGCGCCAAAGGCGTTTCATGCCCAATACTTAGAACTGCGAATAGAAAAATGCTTACAGTGAAGAACTGATTGAAGAATACTTGCTGATTGAAATTCTGCAATCGCAATACGTTTTCATTGCAAGTGACCAGGTCCTCTCTTGGTCCTTGAAAGTGCAATTCGCCATATTGGCTGTATCGGAATTGAAGAGCATCGATTGACACATGGAAGGTTTGCCAACAACCCTTATCAAGTGCAGGGAAATCTCCTGGCTTGACTCTACAGCTAGATATTAGAGTCATTTAGAGTCCCAGGAATCCTTCAAGGTTTCATTTTCAGAGTTTTACTTTGCACTCTGAAGACACATGCAATGCACGTTCTGTTTTTGGCAATGCACAAGATCGCTTTGGGCCTCGCCATAACTTTGCTCGGCGCTGCTGTGTCGCTGGTGCTGCTTCCTTCCCTCGCTGGTGACTTGCACATCCGAGTCGATGATTATCCACTCGCTGTGCAATACCGAGTCGGCTCCTTTCCAGTCGCTGTGGAATACTTGAAGCCTCCGCAGCGTCATGTAGGACATTCTGTGAGCTGGAAATCTTGATTTTGTGGCGGGCTGCTACAACACAGAGACCTCGACAAAACTTGATCACTGACAAGAAATGAGATGAACAACAAGAGGAAAGTAAGCGGAAGAGACTGAGAGAAAAGCCTTGAGCATCGTTGAGCTATGCCTTCCCATGTTGCGTGTGCTTCCCATCTTGGCAGGAATTGATTGGGAGCTTCAAAACAAGCTGCCTCCATGGATGACACATATCACGGAAGGTGCGGGGAGCACACGACCGCAGCTTTGCACTGACACCTTCGCAAGCTTAGCAGAGACCAAGACCCGTTTTGGTAGGGTGAATTTTGGATCATCATCAACTACAGACGTTGTGGAATCAAGATTATCAATATCATGAACTGGGAATGATGCCACAAATTTCCCTAATAAAACAGGACTTGGTGTGATTGGATTGGGGCACGGTGAGAGCTCAGGCTGTTTCCAATGCTTTCCAGGCTCCAAGCAAGGCCTTGCGGTGCTGCTTGGGCAATCGTTGAAGCCCGATGGTTCAGCACCACAGGTGCTGTTGGATCGCGCACGGATGGCCCAGAAACTGCTTCGGCAAGGCCACCAGTTGAGACTTGCTTAAGGATAAAATGAACTGAGGATCCGAAGGATAGGAATCCAAAGGAATCCAAAGGAATCAACTAATGAGGAGACACTGAGTGAGAATCCAACTTGCAAAGGATTTTCCTCTGCATGTTCTCTTCTTGACTTTTCAGTGTGGAGGAAAACATGTCACCACCAGGGGGTTGTTTTCCCAAGAGCAGGTGTATCGACACAGGTTGTTCGCCCCCTGGTGAGAAGTCATCATAGTCATCCAAATTTGTCAAACATGATGAAGTCACGATGAAGTGATTGTGGCGTTTCCGAAACTGGAAGGTGATGTGGCGAAGGTGCTCGTTTCCGGTGCCGATCCAGCTGGAGTTGGCCACACAGAAGCCTCATCCATGGCCACCATTTTGAAAGGGATAGGTGCCGCTTCCATCTGCTTGGAACTTGGGAAATAGCGGAAAAAGAATGGAGGACTTGGAGGACTTCAATGGACTTCAATGGACTTCAGACATTTTGAGCAAGTGCAAGACATTTAGTGTGTGGGAATGGGGTGAGGTTTGAGCATGCCAGGTGTTCCTGCAGATGCTATTATTCTCGAGTCGCAAGCAACTACCACGGCAGAAAACGCTTGGTTCACCTTGAGATGGATCCCCAAGGGCACTGGAAAGGTGTTTATCATTACCTCGGACTTCCACATCGCCCGCGCAACCTACATCTTTGAGGAGTGCATTTATTGTAGTTAGGATAGATAGGGGCAGTGGAGTTGGAGCAGACATGTCGAGCTTTGAAAGGAAACCTTTGCTCATTTCTATCGCATGATGGAGGATACTTATCGAATCTCGCAAAAAAAAAGTTCTCGTTGCAGCACCAAACGATATAAAGTGTGTTGAAGAAAGGGTGTTGGACTGACTGTGACGAGTGTGAGCGTACATGCATTGCCGGTCTAGGTTTTAACTCCAACTTTTCTGTGATCTATTTGTGTGCACATCGACACTTGATATGTTGGGTGCTGCTGGTGCTGTGCTTGTGAGTCTAAGGAAATGACCCTCGATGGAAGAGCAGCTCCAAAAAATATCCCAGACTTGAAGTGCTCGAAGCTCCAACAGCCAGCCCCACGACGATGTTTAGGAATGCTTGATCATCGGTAGTAAGTTTATCAATGGTTGATTGTTATCAACCCGTGGTTGGTAAGTTGATTCTGGTTCACCTGAGGTTGATCCATGGTTTTGTGATCTCCAAATCAGCTGACATTTGAGCGGATCGCGAGTCTGAAACAGCCGCGGCAGATCAGGTTTCTGCGGTAGCGATGCCAAGCTGAACAAGGACCACGACCCAAAAGCTGAGCCTGGGCTCTATTTTTTTGATCGAAGTTATTCCCATAGTGGGCTATGTACATCATGACATGCTATAAATGATCGTTGCCATAATATGTTATAAGTGCTATAATTGGTTGATACAGATTTGTTTGATCAATAACAACGCTTGGGTCATATCTCATTGGTTGATAGCTGTTTTCAGGAGATTGGGACCATCCAAACAGGAGAGAAACAGCATCCCATTTGCTGCCTATCCCTACAGTCCATCCTGTAAAGAGAAGCTGCCACACCCACAGTGTTTCAAGATTTAAGGACATCAATTCATATTCGCTTGCAAAAAGAGCGCGGGATGAGCTGAAGTTTCTGGCGACTGGTGATGTAACCAACTCCTTCATGGGGGCTCCTTTGAGCGAAAATCTGTACCTTGGATGCCTTGGATGTCTTGGTCAGGCCGTTTTGTGACGAAGGTGGAAGGTCACATGTTGGTCAGAACAAAGTGAGAGTTCTTAGTCGTCAGCAGTCCTCGTTTTGTCCCGTTTTATCCCTGCCTTTCTTCATCCTCAGGTACATTTGGCCGATTCAGGTGAACGTGACCTTGGACCCTGAGAATCGGAAGCACTTTGATCGTGCTATGGCTCAGTCAAGATCTCAGTCTGACACCTCTTGCCAGCGCATCTCTCTGTCATGACTCACTCTGAGTTAGGAATTTATTGGAGAAGGTCAATGACTGAGTAGTCTTCTGAGTAGTCTTCTCTGCTTTTCCTCGAGGTCAATGACGGTTGCAGAAGCACTCTGTAAATGCGTTGCTCCCTCAGAACGAGAGGGACCAGAGCTGCCCTATCCGATCGAGTTTCCCATTCGTCCAAGCGAGACACCAGCAGAAAGATGGCGTGAGATGTGTCCTGACGTGACGACGCTTTTATAAGACGGTTTGGATTTGCCACCGTCTGCAACTTTGCAACTCAGTGTTTGCAAATGTTTGCAATATTAATCAATATTTTGATATGTTTGCTATAGGTTTGCTATTTAGCCTGGTCTGAAGGACCACAGGCTGCCATGGCTAACGACGGGAAGCGGTTGTAACGCTTGTGTCGCCATTTTCGGGTCTGCGCTGTGTGCGTCCTGACGTGACCATTCGTGATTCAAACAGTGTTCCAGTAGGACTCCCGAAATTGTCTCCTGTGCCACCTTGGTGTCTCCATGTCTCCCCTATCCTAAACTCACCCCGCGCCCTGACGAGAGAATGATGTGTCCATGTTTCAAATGTTGTCCCAAGTGACCCGAAACTGTCGCTGCAAGTGACCTGGCACCCGTCGATTTGATCAAATGCTAAAAAGTGTGCGCGCCCGTCGGTGTGTTTGTCACTGCCTGAAAAATGCGGATCATCAACAGCATCGAAGAAAGATTTGATTCTTGAAATCTTTGGAAATATTGAATTCTGCAACTCAGAATGTGCGCAGAACTTCAAGCTGATCTGCAGATCCCACTGAGCTCCCCACCGAGCTAACGCCATGGCGACCGCAGATGTCACAGCCAAGGCTTGGCAGCACAGATGTGTCATCCGAGATGTTATTGGCCACCTGTGGATGGCAAGTGCAACTATCATCATCAAATGAGTATCATCAACACCATAATCAACTATCATATACTTTTCATATCCTATCATTAATACTGTCATTAATCATCCATTTATCACAAGCAGAGTTGCTGGAACGCTGTTTGGCACAGCACCAACTTGGAACAGCTCAGGAGTCCTTTGAGGACTCCTATGAAGAGCTGGAACAGCTTGGACGGGGTCCGAAAGCCCAGCAACTCCAAGAACTGACCGCCATTGAGATTTATTGAAGCGAATCCTTATGGACTTTTTATTGATGTTTTAAGGATTCTTTATTGATGCTGACTAGTGATTTGGTAGTGATCATCAGTGATCATTGTTGATCTTAAATGGTTGCCATTGTCAATGATCATCAATGGTAAATGACACAGATTTGACAATCTCAATGACTTCACCAATGAAAGCTCAGTAAGGAGTAACTCCTCATGACCGTGGCAGGTGAGTTTGGCATCGTGCGGCGGGCCTTTCACCGCAAGACCGGGCGGCAGGTGGCTGCAACTGGACGGCAACTTACGGCGAGCGGAAGTGTGGAAAATGTTCGATGTGCTGCAAGTGGACTTGTCCCAAAGTGAATCTTTGAAAAAGACATTGAAAATATTCAGAAAAGATGATTATTTTTGTAGATTATCCTTTTTCATCCTTTTTCTTTGAAGAGCATTCGGTTTGTAGAAGGTCTTTCCATGTTTTCCCTGTAACACATATTGTTCTATGGTTTGCTCTCACATCAGGTCAAACACTTGCCAAAGACAACAAAGAGCAGAGAAGAGGTTGCCAATTTATCTCAGCTCGCTGGTCATGATGCTTCGACAAAAGGGCGGGATGGGAAAGGAAACAGTTGATGGGGAGATATGTTCACACCTGACTCCTTTGAAAGTTGTCAATAGCGGTCCACAGCCATGTTCACAGCATTGACAAATTGACTCCAGTTCCGAACAGCCTTTGAGAAAGTGACATGGCAACTTGTGGCAACTTGCTGAGGACAACATTGCGAAATTGTTGAACCATTTTGAAACAGAAGAGGAGAGGTGGAGCGGAGGGAGAGGAGTTGGAGAGGGCAAGCTGAAAGCTGATCAGCAAAGCAGCTGGTCAACTCAAGTCAACTCCTAGGACTTCTTTCAGGGCCAAGCTGACAGCGGCAGGAGATTCTTCTGGTCTTGGAGCTGTGTGACTTGGGCAATTTGAGTGACTTCTTAGTCAAGCACCTCAAGGCGCCACTTTGAGCACTCACTCGGCGGTGAAGCCTGGTGACGCAAAGGGGAAGCCTCAAATGGCGACCCAAATGGTCACAGTTGGTTGTTTAAAGTCTATGCTGTCTATGCATCATTCATTGAGATCCGCGGTTTTCGCAGGGACGGCGATTGGGCGACGAAGAATGCGCTGTGTTGATGCAGTCCCTGCCTCAAGGTGTCCACTGCCGCCCAACCAATTTGATGTGAGATGGCTACACTGTGGCATCGCTGTGTTATTTTGAGGCAACTTCTTTCAGCCGTGAAGCATTGCCACGAGTCTGGTCTGTGCCACAATGACTTGAAGTTCGACAATATCATGTGCCTCAGTTTGGCACTTCGACAACGACAAACAGAGAATGTGCTGAGAATAGTGTGAAGGATCAGGATTGGGGTCAGATCATGTCACGTAGCTGGCAAGAGAAAAACATTGAACTAGAACTGAATAGTGATGACATGCTTCAAAATGTTCGATCGTTTCGTACCAGACTTTTCCTGGAGAATATGATGATCTTCGTAGTGGAGAGAAACAAATCTGACAAATACGCACATCAAAATGAAATATTATGGAATGCATCATGAAATGACATGAAATGACTTTGGTTCCTTCGGAAGGTTGGCATCTGGTGCTGTCCTTCCCAAACTGAAACTCATCGACTTCGGCAATGCCCAAGCACCTGGGAAGAAGACGACCGCAGCTGCTCAGCGGCATTTTGGAGCTCGCAGCTCTGGAGCTTCGACAGATAAAAAACATCGAAACAGAAACATCAGAACATCATCAAATGTATCAAAAATGTATCAAAAATGTTGAAGTATCATCAAAATATCATCAAAACATCATCAAGACATCGTCAGACGATGATCAGAACATGATTTACCTTTGAAGCGATTGGTGAAGGTAAGAATGCACCGATATCGCCATGGGATCAATGTCCATAGTCTTCAAAGAGTGAAGATCCCACTTAAGAGTTGCGAACCTGCTACAACACTCTGGTGGCTCTCAGGATGACATGTGGTTCGTGGGCATTATTTTCTACCAGCTGATCACCGGTCAACCATTTTTTCAGATGGACAATGATGAGCTGGAGTCCATGGATGAGCAAGGAGTCACTTGGAGTCAGACCATGGACCGGAAAAGCTTCGTCGCTTTATGTCACGGTATTTCATCGTTTTACAGAGTATCTTGCAGGACTACAGTATGGACGTTTACTTCATATAGAGAAATTCAATGACTCAGAATTTGTGTCCTTATGTACTTCCTTATGCGTCCTTTTATTTTTGGATGCTTGCCTCAGACTTTCATCTTCAGCAATGCAATCAGGTTTTTGTTGACCCTGGGACGATGCAATGCGATGCCTTCTACGTGCAGCTTCGCTTGTCCATTGCGAAGAGATTTGGAAACAGCTGCTTGGATCTGGATAAGACATAGAGAAATATAGAGAATATTTGGACTTTAGACTTGGTGGTTTTGATCTATATAAGAAAAAGATCTGCAGAAAAAGTTATATCAACGTGTTTCAACTGTAGACCTGCGTCGGCTGCTGGACTAGAGATTCGCCCAAGGTATCACCCTTGACCTGTTGTCCAAGATGTTGCAGACGAACCGAAACGTTCGTAGAGTCCTCAGCGCCAAAAAGGCCGTGCATTGAAAGCCTTGTCTCCACAGTGGGCTGTCAATCTTTGACTTCAGCTGGACGTCCATTTCTGATCCTTTCCTCAATTTTCACACATGTATGATCACAAATTGGAAAACAGAATACAGATGAAATCCTGAAGGAATTTCTCAATGAATTTCATGGCTCAGGTATTTCAGCAACTGATGCTTTGGACCATCCCTTCCTTTTGCGCCTTCAGGACCCATTTGACCCAGATTTCAACTAAGAAACAGTTATCTTATGGAACTCATCACGGAACTCACAGCACGTTGCTCACACTTTTTCTTCAATTTACAAATGCAGCTGCTGTTTCAGCTTGCAGCATCTTTCAGTGCTGGCTGGTGGCTCACCTGTCCTGGACCTTGCGTCGCGATGCATCGTGCAGGAACGCTTCGAAAAGGACGAGCGCAGAGGAAGTCTGGAGAGTCTTGGAAATGTCTACAGCTCAGCTGTCGCTGTCGCTTTCATGTTTGTAGCTTTGATGTGGGTGTGATTCTTGATGATATTTGATGTAATTCTTGAAGGATAAGAAAGTTTACAAATGCAGAAGTTCTGGTTGAATGTGTGAAGATCTGAATCGCTGCCTTGCTATTTGCTCAACCAAGGTGTCTACTGCTCCTTCTTTGACCAGCTGAGCGAGTATCTAATGCGATCTCCTGAGTGCTCACACGTGCTCACTCTGAATCTTTTGTGACAGGTTTGCCATGGCGAAATGGATTTCACACCTTCAGCATGCAGCAAACTCTTGAGCCAAAGAAGCAAAAGACATCAGCTGAAGCCAATTGAAGATCCAACTGAATCATATTCGTCCATATCATTCTGGCAATGGCCTTGTCAAACCTGTCCCCGAGCGAATCTGCAGATGTGAGGGTTGTTCGAGCCCACGAATACCTTGCCTTACTTTATATATCACTTGATGGTTTTCCATTGCTCGTGACACCCACTGATTCTCCAGCTTGGGCCACTCTCATTTGAGACACCAGTCAAGTGTCTCAAAAACGACTTGAAAGCAAAGATCATTTTGGTCAGCCATTTCTTGCGACACTTTTTCTTGAGACTTGCCACAAGATTTACCACTTGGCCTGGAAATTTGTAGCTGGAGTAGTGGGCAAACTTTGTCTTCTGAGTGGTGTGTCAGACCTGTTTTCCTTAATTCAATTGGCTCAATCCACAGCAATTGGCCATCCCGCAAGGGAGCAAAAGGTCTCCTATGGAGTCAAGAAATGCTGTACAGAGCATGACTCCCTAAGTGTGTTGGGGGTTCCACAGTGACTAAAATGGCCACGGCTCCAGAAATCACTTTCCTAGTCCCACATGTGGCCGCAATCTGTACCCATGATCGAACCGCCGATCCATCTCCACAATCCGCCAGATACAAATTCAGCATTTCAAATTTGTCGCTCCGGATTCCGAGCCTTTGATCTATTTGTTACCTCCGCATCTCCGCGTTCCGTGGTTTGATCTATGCTGAAACCGACATGAATGAGATAATATGAGATATACATGTTGAAAAGTATGAAGGTATGAATGCAATGGTGTACAGATACAATCAAGCAAAGTGAATGCGTTGTTGAATATGATTTACTGTAATATATTTACATTGTATATTCAAATTACTGAAATTGATATCTACATTGTAAAAACTCAGATATTCGAAGGTGTTCACTTGGAACACCACAACCCCCAGCCACCGCATTTTTCTTGGAGCTCATCACGAGCGGCCAAGAAGCTCGCGATCAGTTGCTCTGAGAAGCGATCGCAGCACTCTGAGTGCCTTGAAAAGCGTTTCACGCCGAGGCACTTCCGAATTCACCGAAAGCAGGGCGTGAGGATCGTTTGAGATATTTAGATTTCACGACCTTCACAGAACAGTTCAAACATCTCGGAAATTGATTGGGTGTTTGATGTTGAGGGAGGACGGTCTTTGCATGTTTCTTGATGTGATGTTTTATTTCGTTCACAGCTTGTGGTTGAAAATACAGTTTCCTTCGATGGCAAAGATCAAACAGAACAAACTGAAGGATTTTGAAGCCCAAGAGTGTAATTCAAAAAGTGTTATGACGTTAAATTGAAAACATGTGAGACCAAGAGGGTTCAAGCATCCAACACAAGGATTTTGAGGATGAATTAGATTGCCACAGGAGTGAGGACCGGGGTGTGAAAAAAGGGCGGAGATTCTCTGAATATCGAGACAGGGATACGGAGACTGAGAGAAACTTTTGGTGACCCTTGTCAAACCAAGGATCAGCAAAGATCAATGACTGTCCCCCCACTGCTTGCGAACACTTTGAAGTCTGGTCAAGCAGCATCAAGCATCCAAACACAATCTAAGAAAAAATATCTTGGAATAAATGCTCCTGGTGCACACTGAGCTTGGCCGTGTCGAACTCTCTGTTTCTCGGAACCCAGCTGGCACTTGATCACTTGAAGGATGGCTCTTCCAAGTCTTGGTGTGCACGGCGAGCTTTCTGCATTGAGGCACTGACCTCCAGTCTGTTCAGCTGCCGATGATGCCGGGTAGTTGAATCAGTAATCAACCTGTTGGTGCCGGAAACTCTAGTCCGATTTCCCAATATATTTCATGTTTTTTTCACACGGATCCTTCAGTGAAGCAACAACCTTGAACAAATGGGTGGTTCAATTGCCCAGTGGCATTGCTAATTCCTCGAGAGAGCTAGGCCCGCGCCGGCCAAATGTAAAGTATGGCGCAGCTTCAAATCACAATTTTCGCGGAAGAAAGGGCTGATACAGGGATCAAGGTCTGATGACATCAGATACCTTGGCCACGGTGCGTCACAAACTCATCGAGTCAGAGAAGAACAGAACTCATCTAGTCACTAGTCATCACTAGTCACATGTTCGGAGCAGAGAGCATGTGATCAGCCGCTGCGAAGCATTTCGGCACTTGGGTTCAACGCGAAGCAGACTCCACGCATAATGGCGAAGTTGCTTTGCAGCAAGGGTCAGGTGCAGTGCCTTTCTCAACATGGACTTGGATTGGATCCAAGTTAAGAACTTAGGTTGACTTACATTTGATTGATCAAGGGTGAGAACTTCGGTTCAAGAAACTTTCTTGTCTTTCCAGAAATTCAACCAATTCTTTCCATTTGCACAGAATTTCTGCACTTCATCCACTTCTTTTACTCTCTGAGGCCACTGCTGATCTTTCAAATTGGAACCAACAATTGGCAGCGTCAGGGCGAATTTGCCCCGGGCAGTGGCATTCTTCATGCCTCGTTTCATCAGACGATGAACAGCATCCGAGCTGAGATGAACTGATCAAAGGAATTCACAGAGGTTTAAGATCCAAATTCTTGCTGCAGACCATGGTTGCATTATGCTGCATTCCTATGAGTATTTTCCTCAACACTGATCAATGTCGGTTTGCGGAGTCTCAAGTGGCTCCCTGTCACATCCTGTCAGCTGGTCGTTGCCTCTCTACACGAAGCCAAGTGTGTTGTTGCGCTGTGACCAAGGTATGGATGGAGTGAAATGTTTCTCGATTTATCCCAGCAAAGTGCAGACAAATCCTGAGGACACAACGGTGGGTCCTGCAGAAACTTTTCCAACTTGCATAGTCTTTGAAGCCTTTTGATGACGCGAAGTCTCATCGAAGGATATCACTGCATTTGCTGGTCCTGTTGTTTCATCGAGTGACATCCTGTAACCTTCACGTTTGTCAGGATGATGATACCTTTCGGGTCTTCAAGATCAACCATGACATTCCCATTTGCGAATCCGTAAGTCCAAACTCCTCCTACCGGTGGCAATGGGCTCAGCATACCTTGTTTTCAAGCACCATGTCATGTCATGAGTACGAGAGTGGGCAAATTCGGTGCATTTCAAGGCACTCTATGGATGACAAAGAATACCAAGCCTACCTGAACCGTTTGGAATCAGAGAAGCCATGCTGCAAAGTGACAAGAGATGGGGAAACCAAGGATCTGGGCAGGGATCAAGATGGTATCAAATCCTGGCTCAGCACCTGCAAAATAGATGGAACTTGCGTTCCACATAATTTTTTGAGCACTTGGATTTTTCCAGCTGGTGACTGACGAAAGCCAGCTAGCTGAGTACCTTCCTGCTTTAGCAGAGGGGGAACCAGTAGCAATGATGACTCACTCCCTCTCGGGTCCCAGGTACAACCAGTTCAACCCCATAGAATCATTTTGCCGCTTTCCCATTCATTCACAAATTCATTCACCCATTCACTCACTTCAAGACCCACCCACACTCACTATCACCGACTCATGCACCGATCACGCTCTCATTCCTTTGCTTGCTCACTGAGTCAGTTGTGCTAAAGCACCAACTCAGCTGGAAGCTGCCGTTCTGAGGTTTCATATGGTTTCATGATTTTAGATTTGGACTTTGGCTTGATAAACTGATGCAAAAACAGACACCACAGAAACTTCTCTGACGGTTCCAGGCTCGAAATCAGGGTGGGCGTTGACACCTAGATTCGATGTTGTTTTTGGGTGTAGCGGCAAAGCGATTGCGCGAACCTCATCCTCCAAAGCACTGTCCAAGGCCAAACGAAAACATGTTTGAAGGTCTTGAGAGTTCTTGATGGCATTTAGAAACTGACCCAATGAGTAAATTTATGTTATGAGCCAACCAGCTTTGTGAATGCATTGTTTTTGGAGAGACTCGAAGGCTTGGGTTTGCTAGAGGAAGCCCATTGAGGTTCGGATTTGAGTGTTTCCAAATGTTTCCAAGGATCCTACCTGAACTTCTTGTATAGCCCCTCAAACAAAATCCTGGAGATGTCGTTAGTTAGGTTTTTTTGCTGGCTCCAGAAAGTGGAGTTGCCAGTGGAGAGTGCTTTGTTTGATAACATGTTTTGTGGAGCTGCTACAATTGCTCCTTGCCCCACGCTTCTCCTGTTCTTCGGTTCTGATGCGTGGCACATACTGGAGTAATGGGAGAAACGCTAAGGATTTGCTCTTTCATGGACCAAGTAGAAGCAAAAGAGGGCAAGGAGTTCGACTATTTGATCTCCCACCACGCCTTTACGAATGCAATGACGGCTGCGCAGATTGTTGAGAGACGGCACAGGGAGGGCAAAACCAAGTTGAAGCATTTCAACTTTGTTCATGGCACCGCATTGAAGATGTACATCAAGGAGAAGGAAGGCGATCCTGAGTACCCCATGCGATTTTTGACCAAATGCCAAGGCAGTGGTGTGTTCAGTGGGATCGGCAGCACCCAAGGCGTTTGGGTGAACTCCGAAGATTACATCGGCAAATTCTTGGATTGTTTCCCACAATATCCCAAGCAGAATTGTGTCTTCTCCCGGATCGGCGTGAACCAAAAGATCTTTTGCCCAAGAGGTACTGAAATTGCAACTCGGAGCACGGCTGCTGTGCTTTGTTTGATTTCGACATTTGAACAGTGCTTGGACCGTCGAAAAATGTTGAAACAATTGCTTCTCCTGTTGGGATCAACAACAAAGGGAGATGCATCTTGACAAATGCATATAATTGACCAGTTGCCAAGAACTAACGATGATTAAGCTCATGCTTATCACACTTTATCAGATGTTTTTCACATCTTCTCATCTCAGTATCAGTGGATGTGCAGAAACCAAGGCTCGGGACTTGGCTCAGCACTTGCGTGCAGAAGATCGAGGGAAGGTGGGCAGCATGAAGCGCTTGGTGACCTTCGTAGGGAAGTTTGCAGATTGGAAGCGCCTGGATGCCGTCCTCTACGCAGCCAAGGAGTACGAGGCGAGACTTCTACAACACATTACAACACATTCTCTCAGAATGAACTGTTTAAATCTTTTTAACTGAAGATTACAGCAACTCAAAATATTTCAAGAACTCCTTCATCAACCAACAAGTCAGCTGCCCTGACCAAATAACAGAGTCCGCATGTCGCTTCTTTGCACATCACGCAAGTTCCTTTGGTCACTGAGGCAACATTTCCAGATCTCGGCACGGCGATCGTGGGCACAGGGCCACCAGATGCCATTGCGATGTATGAAGGACTCTGCAGATCTGAACAGAAAATTGAAAAAATTGAACTATTGTGCCAATTCAGTCGAACTCTTGAATTCAAATGGAAATATGTGTCCAATTCTTGAATCATTTTTAGAGAGTTTTTAGTTTTAATACCGTTGCAGGACTGTCCAAATCTTTGGGGCTTCAGCGCACCGTTTTTCTGGGTCCAAAGAGTGCCCCAACGGCACGCAGATAGTTTGCAAGTCGGCTTGTCAAATATGACTCTGGAAGACAGTGATGCTGTTTTTTTTCAATTTCTCCCCTTGGCGTCTCTTCCCGTGTGCTTCTTTCCCTTCTCATTCTTCTCATGTTTCCTTCTCTCTCCCCTTCTCTCTCCTTTCCTTTCTTGGTTTTTGCGTCGCTTGTTTGAAACGAGGTCAAGACGTGCTTGCCGAGCTGTTCTCCATGTCGGAGGTCGGTATGCAACTCGGTCGCAGGCCAACTGTCCATGTATTATGCAACCTATGGGTGTTCTATAGAAAGACTCAAAAACAGCCAGGACATACAAAAGGTCTTCTGACCTCTAATCAAATTATTTTGTTTCGTGGGGTCTCAATTGCCAAGTGAACTATCCACTGGACGATGGAATTCAGACACAGTGCAGGATACAGCATGAGTGTAACGGAAAAAGTAAGATCTTCCTCGACCTCTCTGAGAGATTGAGATGTAGACCTGTAGAGACTTCTGTGGAGACTTCTGTAGAGACTTCTGTAGACTTGTGAGGTTTCCATCTTACAAAGAACCTTTCGGCATGGTCTTCATCGAGTGCATGGCCTGTGGTACTCCAACCATCGGTGCCAACAGCGGTGGACCCACCGAATTTGTGAAGCCTGGGCAGGGTGTTCTGATCGAGGAGGAGGCAGACTGGCGCACCGAGCCCGGAATGAAGAGGCGCAAAGGGAAAGAAGAGAAAGAGAAAGAGGAAACAAGAGAGAGGGACTTAGAGGAAAAAGAGCAGAGAATAAAGAAGAAGAAGAAGAAGAAGAAGAAAGAAGAAGAAAGACCAAAGAAGAAAGAATAAGAAAAGAAAGGGAAAGAAGGTAAAGAATCATAGGGCAAAAGAGAGAGAGAGAGAATAAACAAAAAGAAAGAGAGGGATAGGAAATGATGGGAATCTTTAGAAGAGGAAGAGAAAAAGAATGTCAAATTCACGCAAGAAAAGGACAGGATATGATGCAAAATGAAACGAGACCTTCGCTTCGCTCATGCGTTTGCACTGTGCCAGGCTGGGCTCCAAGGTGGCTGCTGAAGTGACGAAAGCCTTGCAGATGAATTGGAAGCGAAGTATGGGATCTTCGTGCGTGGATTTCGTGACTCAGAACTTCTCCACCACTTCGCAAGTTCGCCAAATGTTGGCCAACATGGAAGAGTGGTCCTCCGGGGCCGAGGTGTCCAAGTGCTTTCGCGACTTCACGGGCAGCACAGAAATCTCCAAGGGCCAACTCTTGCAGGTTCTCAACAAAATCCTTCCAGGCGCAGATAGTCCTTAAAGCGTGAAATTTCGCAACATGCAAAAACAAATTCTCAACAATTTGCTAATCTAAAAACCAGATCCTTCTATAGGACAATGGGGTAGCACTTCGAGGATTGATAAAAAGAACACCAGAAAAATGTGTGTTTGCGAGTTGTTTGCATTAGAGCATATTTGAGTTGTCACTTTGTAGGTCAGTTGTGGGCGAAATTAATTCAAAATGTAAACAACTCAGAGGTTTCTAGATTCAAGATGTTGGTGAATGCCTTTTGCAGGACCCTAGTGCTTGGTGAGGTGTTTCTCAGGTTGTACTCCATTCGCAACGGCAGCAGGTTAGGATGACCATAAAACGGTGTTGCAACCCATCCGTTGTTTCCGTGGAGTCGCTGCCAGGGCGCGGCATGGCAGTTTGTCAACAGATGTTGGAAAGCTCAGGGGCTTTACGCGGTGAGGCGCTGGATCCGCCATATTTCTTGTGGAAAGTCATGGCACGTGCCTGTCACATCTTATGTTTATCGTGGTGAAGTAACCCACAAAAAAGGAGATCTCCGGGACAATCCTTGGGCATCCAAACTATCCATAGATCCTATACTTCCTGCATCTTCCTGCCATTTGAGGATGGATGCTTTTCAGGAATCAAGTTGTGCAGTGTGGCTCAGCGCTGACAGGTGGTCGATTATGAGAAGTTCCTGGCCTTCCTCATGCAGTCGTAAGGAATCTTGTCATCTGAGAAAGCTATTGATGAATGTATATTGATGACAGGACATATGATGTATCACATAATGATGCATCACATAATGCATTGCATAATGCATGCATGATATTTCCAGTATTGTACTGCACAAGTCGCAATATGCATCAGTCGCTTGGGACGCTACAGTTCACCTTGATGACCTGGACACCCGGGATGATACCCTGAGATGCTCCCATTAAACTTCTTTGAGTTGTGTTCTCCAAGTCACAGCGTGTCCCAGCTCCTACTTGGAACATATCTTGCTTTATCTCTTTGACTATGGCTAAAAATGGCTTTTTGCATTGAAACCCCCCTTCCCGGGCTAATAATGATCAATTTTGATGTGTAACAATCTGAACATTTGATGTTTGAAAGATCCCTTTTGGGGGGCAGTTGCATCTGATTTCCAGATCACACTTCACCGCCCCTCAGGAATTGCTTCGCACAGGATCTAGTACTGCTTTCAGCAACCGTGGTGCAGATCATGGGACCAGCCAAAGAATGCAGATCAATGGGATTCATGCATGGATTCATTGCATTGATTCACTGTGTATAGTCATGGTCTTGGGTAGCAAAGGTACAAGACAGTTCCACAAATCTGAAATTCACGGTCAGCTTTCATAGTTCCTGAACGGTGGCGCAAACTCTTGAATGGCCTCCTTCAAAGAAGGGGCCAGGAGGTGTGGCTGTACTTGGGTCAATATACATCTTGATTGACATGTGAGACCGCATGTGTTTCAAACATTCAAAGTATCATAAAGTATCAACTGTGTTTCACAGTGTTGTTGTTTCACTTCTCAAAGATGTGGCCACAAGACATGCCGACTGAGTTCCGTTCAGCGGAACCTAACAACCTCAATTATTGAAAGAACTGCGCCCTGCAATGGAAGCTATGGACCGGAAAGCATCTGAAATTCCAAGAACTTTGCCGCTGTTTCTATTGGCTTTTCCCGACGGTCCACAGTCCGTTGCAAGTTTCAAGCTCTGCCACCTGTTTGGAAGTTGCGAGTCAGCAGATCTCTTGTGAAAGGGCGTGCACATGGATTTCCATGGATTTCAGGTGTCCTTTTGCCATAGAATCTCTGCAAGTCATTGTACAAGTGGATACAAAATCCACATTTCATACTGAGTAAGAGCAAAGCACTGAGTTAGGAAGTCTGACAATGTGGATCTGGATGAAGCGGGAGCCTCGCGCGTTTCCCAAAGCCACCGATGTTTGGGTACGAATTTAGCGCAGCGAGAGCTACAGACCGTGCCCTGTGGGGCAAAGTCTTTGCTGTTTCGGTTGGCTTCACGAGATCAGTTGCTGTCGCGTTGTTTCGCCATAGTTTTTTTTGCGTTTGTGTTTGATTTGAACTGAATCCATTTGAATCTTTTCTTGATTCTATTTGTTAAACTGTTTGATTCCCTGTTTTTACTTGTTTCATGTGTTGATTCCCTGTGTGTCACGTTGCTCAAACCCGCAAGCGAAGAATAGCAGTTTTGACTGACGATGAAACTTTGGACGGCATTGCCAGGGTGAACAATCCTTTTGAGATTTCGGCTCCTGTCAAACCATGAGTCAAACATGGCCACAGACTTTAAACTAATCAGCCATCGAGATAGGCAGGACAACGAACTTTGAACTTTACGTAGGTGCCATGGTCACTGTCAAGAAGGACTCTTGACTGAAGACTGAGAGCAAGTCATTCACCATTGTGCCACAAGGAATCTTTGGCCTTGCACTGTCTCCGTCAGGTCAAGCGAAAGGTGTCAAAGAAGAAAGAAGAAAAAGAGATGGATCCCATCCCTCATGTGGACGCCGTGGCTGCAAAGCCCCAGCCGATTGCCAAAGGCAGTGAGGCCAGTGCAGGCCAAATGGGCATGTCTGCGGTTTGTACAGATTTGGTGGCAAAGTCTACTGGGAGACGCCGATGTGACACGATGCCACTTCTTGCTGTCAAAAGTAGCAGCCGTCAAAACTTTACCAACACATCAATCATCATCTCAACACATCTATCCCTTTTGCAGGAAAGAAGACATTGAGAAAACGGAAGAAAAAGGCTGAGTCCAAGGAACAATCAGATCAACAAGAGAGCGTGGAGCTGCCAAAGATGTTCCTCAGAAAGAATTACTTGTCTATTTCGCTTGACTTATCAGTTTTGCTTTTCGGAACCCTGCCATTGCTGTCCACTGCAGGTGGCATTGAAATGTGTCCTCACCATGCCTTCGCCTGTCTTTATTCCAAGTAGACTCTGAGGAGCCCTGGCTGCCAACTTTGTGAAGGATTGATCCCAGCAAGTGGTACTTCCCGTTTCTGAGCTGCAATGTGTGACAATGTGTGCATAGCACTAAAAAAGTAAAGGTGATGAGACAATGACTCTATCAAATGATATGCGACTCATGGTGCATTCTTTGAGGTTGCCGAGCCTGCGGACAAATTTCAAGTGCGAGTGGTTGAAAATTGGCGGCAAACTCGCTTGCCGATGTGAATTGCTACCAGGGTTGCTTGAAGAAGCCTTCATGATTTCCTTTGACCGGCTTCCCCCCGGAACAAACATGACCTGTAGTGCATATTGTTGCGGCTCTATCGCTATGACGACTATCTTGCGAATTCATCGGCATTCAAGTTTGCAACTTGTTATCTCAAATATTTTAGTGGCACCAAGCGCGAACCTTCTCCAGCTAAAAACATCCCCCACTGCATTGCGGAATGGGTGGCATGAATGACAGTAGCCTAGTCTAGTCGTCAGCTGGAAGCATCAGAATGGAGACTTGGGCACTTGACCTGCTGAAAATAGGAAGGGACCGCAACAATCTTTGCGCCTGCTTGTGAATTGTTGTGCCGGGATGCTTGCATGGTTCAAACCAAGCTGAGCCAGTGGTCACACCATCAGTGAATCATCATCATCATCATCATCATCATCATCATCATCATCATCATCATGATTTTATTCATCATCCTCATTATCATCCATCGTCCATCATCCATCCTCACCCTCGGCTGCCATGGGGGGAAGCCTTTGCCCCTGCGAGTTTGAAGAATTTGAAGAGGACAGCTCTTTGTTTTTCCCGTGAGCTAAGCATGTTTGGTTTCAATGCACAGTCGTCCAAATTTGAAGCGAGAGCTTTTTATATTCGGATCACGCGCGTGAGAAAGTTGAGATTTCACACTGTGTGTTTCGACTATGTTGGACGGCCAAGCGCAAAGATTGCATTTGCAAAGGAACATCCAAGAGCTTCCAGAAGCTCTATCCTCTCCTTTTTTTAGGTTTGTTTGAAACGAGCCCATGCATGGTTCCATGTTATTCTTGAGGGCTATGTGGGCAAGTTTCATGTTGCTTGCAGGGCGCACGCCTCTATCATCCTCTATCTATGTTTGCTTCTAACATTCCATGCCTATCCATACCTCATCGCATGGGTACATGTTATCCTCATCTACACGTCGGAATATTCATTTGAAACCCATGGGTGTGGAGCTGCCGGGACACCAACAAAGTCCATCAAACCACTCGCCAGGAGCATGAGCAGGCGGTGCATCCAGGGATTGCGGCTCCGAAAACCGAGAGCCGCGATGCAACTTGGTGATGAAGCTGAGCTGTTTGGGTACACTCGATGCTTCATCCTCAGGTAACTTTGATCTTCAATATCTTTGGCCTCATTTTGTGTTCTTGAGAAAGACAATTCGCACAGAATAAGTTGTCGTGACAGGTTTGAGGAGGTTATGGCTCGAAGATGGGGGCCAAATCAACAACAACAACAACAACAACAACAACAACAACAACAACAACAGCAACAGCAACAGCAACAGCAACAGCAACAGCAACAACAGCAACAACAGCAACAACAGCAACAACAACAACAAATCATTAGCCCAGATGCTGAACCATGCAATTGGGGCAAACAAATATTAGAGCCTTGCCAACGAAGCGTGGAAGACTCAAAAAACAAATCAGTCTCAAGAAAATATGTTCGATATTATCAAATCAATGTAAAACCCAACGGAGCTTCTGAATGCAATATGATATGGAACATTGGTGGTTCCATGACTGACTTCAGCGCAAGACACCCTGTCGCTATTGTACCAAGAGTCCCTAGCTGGTTGCGTCATCCAACAACAATCAATGACCAAATTCTTAGGATAAAGGCCATAATAGGCCATCTAGATAATCTAAACAGTGTCGTCCATTACCAGTGATCAAGATTATCACAAAGTCTAGGCATAAACCATTTGCTAGGACGGTACCATTGTCAAGAGCAGCTGCACTCAGGAACTGCGAGCACCGCTGCCAAAGCCCAAGGCCGAAGAAATTCTGTTGTGGGCAGAATGGTTGCAGGGTGGCTCTCCTCTCTTTGGAGGGCCGTGCCTGATCTCAGCGTTGGCAAACCATGAATCAGTCAACCATCCACGGCCATCGACCACCCCGAATGGAATAGTGCAAGCCTTTCACCATCAACCATCAGGAACCATCATTCACAACCACCCACACTCAATGACTTGCCATCATTCGCGAACCGTATCTAACTCATGTCTCAACCATAACCAACCATGATTCACCAAGTTCTTTGAATGGTATCGCGTAAGCAGCATATCTTCTTGCCAGGACGCCATATGGCCAACCTCCGCCAGCCAGCGCACCTAGTGCTGAAATGTCAATAAACTCACTTTGAGCTGCTAGATTTTTGATTCAACAGATTTGAGCTCGTTCAACCAGATTCAAACAAATCTATCTGAAATTGCGTTGAAGTTGAATTTTCGCAGCCTGGTTTGGCAAGCGGCCACATTTTTGTTGTGGCCGAGTCCAGCACTTCGATGATGATCATTTTGTTGCCACGCTGGAAGTATCGCGAAGCAAGCTGATGGTAGACCCAATTTGTAAAATATACAGATGGTAATACGAAAGATTACCAAGCGATGGTGCTAGGGGATGCCGCTAAGGGATGCTAGGGGTTTAGGATGGAACATCACAAAGAGCTATTCCAAGAGGGTGTGGGTGGGCCGCTGAAGGGTGGGCAGGACATCGTTATTTCGCGCTTGAAACACCCCCCAGCACCACTTCACCTTACAGACGTGCATCACTATCAACAACACCATCATCATCGTCATCATCATTCACAACAACAGCATCCTCATGATCCATCATCTTTGTGCGATACTTATTTGGCAAGCTTTGTTTTCCACCACAGCCGCCGCCCGCGCCCAAAGTGTGCCAGTTGATGAGCAAAACAACGAATACCTGCCCGGAGTAATCACCCATGGATGTGGTAGTGCTCCTCTTGGATGTGGTAGTGTCGTTGCAGATGTTTTCCACCCATCCCGGGCTTACCTTCGACTGCAGGTCCTTCTTGGCAGTCAAAGATTGTCAACGTTGAAGGATTTGCAGGTGCGGTGCATGAACTGAACGCACCACAGATCTGGTTGGCTCGCAAGTGCTTCAAGTTTCCCTTTCAAAAGTGTGAATTGCTTCCAACAGGATTCGCAAGTTTCCAACGAATTTTCGAATTCAATTGAATCATATTGAATCTACATTCCCTTGCCTCAAGTTTCCCAAAGATTGAATCTACATGTCCCAAAGAAGGGGCAAAGGGATTCCAATCACAGCTCTCATCGCTTGCCTTTCTCAGCCTGCAGGGGAACCAAATCGCGCAGCCAGTGACTTGGCAGAAACATCCGTGCCCGGGAAACTCTGGGACCTCACAGCGGTTGTTGCAACGACTATGACCACGGTCCGTGTCATGAGCCAAGCAGTCCTTCCTGGTAGGTTTGCTCTAAGAAAAGTCTACGCCCAAGAATGGCAGGGTTTGCGTTCATGGCAAGGACCTTAAACAGTACATAGTGGTGACTAGGTGTAGCCTTGATGGACTTGTCCTGGGAAACAGATTGTTGATGTGCATTCGCTTTGCACGCTTGTTATCCAAGAATTGCCAGTATTCTGAAGCATGTTGGCGTGATGATATGGAGGAACAACGCCGTTGGTGAACAACATTTGCGGACAGGCCTGTACAAGAATATGTTCATGCCGGTTTACATTTTAACTTTGTGATACTTTGTGTATATATGCGTACGTGTTTGTATAGATTTGTACATATCTATAATGGTCTATAGCTAGATCATCCAGTCTTAAATACCTCTGACCTAAACCAGCTACCAAGTTGATCAGGTCGCACCTCCAGCCCGTGAGCCCAGCGAAGCTGGTGGTTCACGATTTTGGATAACTTTTTCCTTGAGACCCGCCAAAAATACATACCCTAATATACCCTACTTGGCAACATAGGAATTTCAACACCAGTTGCAGTCCTGGTGATCTACAGCCTTGGTTGTGATTTTCCAGAGGCCAGCTGGATTCCCCTAATGGAAAATCACCGAAGGTCGCAAATATCGCGTCATGATCTTGGTCCAGATTGGTATTTTAGCATAAAACTGCCTTGATTGGGGCACCAGTCAACATTGAGTGTAGTAAACGTTGTTGGTTATAATGAATGAACTGATGCTGCAACTGGCAGGATCCACAGCTGGCAGGGAGCCACCACAGGTGATGGAACAGATAAACATTAGTATAGGCAAAATGCAAGGAGTGAATGCAGTTAATCAGAATTTGGTTTCAATTGGTTTGTGCTTTGCCAACTTACGCCATACGTATGGATCATCTGAAGATGCCTTTAGGTTCACTAAGGGTCTTCCAGCAACACCGTCCAATGCTCGGCATAACTCGCCATTGGAGGCGCTACTGGTAGTCAGGGGTCACAGACTGGAAGATTGAAGGATGTCTTGCTCCGGCGCCATGCCACCAGTGCTGGGAAACCACCATTTCCAAACATGTGTGATTGAAATGCGTGGGTCATTTTGGGTCACATGTTGCAACCAGTTCTGCGATGGATCAATGAGTTTCGGTATGGAACGCATGGATCATGGAACGCACATCTAGGAACCATTTGGTTCAAAAATCAAAGGAAGCTCCAGATTGAGATCAATTCAAAGTTTGTGTGGTAGCGCTGGCTGCGCCCACCACCCCTTGGGTATTTGGCAATGGTCCAAGAGCAGGCGATGGCCCTTTGGGTAGTGCTGCTGCAACGCCAAGAACCGCTATTTTCATGCGACGGCAACGTTTTCCAAACGACTGCCCTTCATCGGGTAAAGTGCAAGTTTGCACTTGGGCGCAGGGGCTGTGCCCACCACCCCCTGGGCACTTGGCAATGGGCCAAGAGGCGGCGATAGTCCTGCGGGTAGCGCTGCTGTAGCAGTGAGAACCGCTATTTCTATGATTCAGAATTGTGATTGAATGTCTTTCCCTGGGGTAAAATGCAAGTCTGCACTTGAGGGCACGGGCTGTATACCCACCACACCTTGGATGCTTCGCTATGGGCCAAGAGGCGGCGATGGTTTTGTGGGGCAGTGCTCTATACACCGAGAACCGTTATTATTTCTATGCTGTAGAATTGCGATTCGCCGGGTGTTGGCCCCCCATTTTCTCGTGACAACATGGTGACAAGCAGCATATGGTCGTTTCAACAGTATGAACCTGGGCTGTCGTGATATTTTGTCGTTCCGGGGGGCTTCCAATATGTTACCAGCTTTCTTGCGTGTGAAAGGCTTCAGCAGCGAGAATGCTTCAACAAGATTCGCAAAAGTAGGTGATTTCAAGTAAATGGGCGAGTTCCTTTGCAAAAATGGATGTATGATTTAATTTTTTTGTTGGCTTTTGGCAGTCTTAGTTGTCGGTCCATCACCCGCCATTTCTCGGCGTTCTGAAAGCCAGCAACCTGTTTCCAATCACTTTTGCGGGCAGACGCGTGTATATAATTGGAACCTACGTAGGTGAAATCGCGGTTGAAATATTTCGCCCTTGTCCATGTGAAAAGTGCGACGCATTAAGCGCTGAAATTTCCAAGCTGAAAGCCGGCACTTTGCTTGCAGCCGATCCGCAACACCAGCATCCAACGGTTGCTCTTCCCAGGAAGAGTGTGAAGAGCCGTGAGAGGAAGTAGAAATCAACCTCATCGCGCTTGGCCCCCGGTGGATACAGCAGGCTCAACTTCAGCGATTTTTGCGTTCGATCAGAGGCTCAAAAAGTGACACCGTGCAGAGAGCCCAGAGCTCCTGAAGAAGTTCCTCAGAAAGAAACCGCTTTCTATGTCGGACGTAGATATGCACAAGATATAGGAGGAAGTTTTTGATTTATTGGCTTTGCTTTTCGGAACCCCTTGCTGTCCAATGATGGTGGCAACATGAAATTGAAATCTGTCCTGATATTTCGGTCGCCTGCCGCGAAAGATTGATTATTCCAAGTTCATTCTCAGGAGCGCTGGCTACCAACTTTGTGAAGGATTGATTCCAGCAGTCGGCCCTTCCCCTGTCTGAACTTCAAAGGACAACGTGCCCAGAAACAAATAGAAATGATGAGACGATGATTCGCGCAAATGATACGCAACTCATGGTGCCTTCTTTGCGGTTTCCGAGCCTGCGGGCAAATTTCACGCGCAAATGGTTGAAATTGGCGGCGCGCAAGCTCTTGACTGATGTAGAGAGCTTGGTGCTGAAAGATTCTGATATATCCAAAGGTATAGTTACATGCGGTAAGGGAAATCAGAAAGAAAAGCAGCTCCTGCATCTCTCGAGCTTCAAGTGCTTAATGTTTCCCAGGCATGGGAGTAGACCAGAAAAGCGCGAAAGCCGATAGGAAGCAGAATGGACACAGAGCGAAATCAGAAGCAAAGAACCCAGCACCGGAATACAAGCGATAAAGTTTGCGCTGGCAACCCGCGGATCACGTATTTCCATCATGGCCCCCCTTGCAGCAATGCGACCCATGCAAGTGGGCTATTTGGGCCGCCTCCAGCGTCCACTCCTTCAGCACCTTGGCTGAGAAAAAGCCTCGGGGGTCTATTGGGGGTTCCGCCCCGAAAACAGAATGTATATAAGAACCGCAGTCTATGTCGTTTCAACATGGCCATCGCATCATCATGAGGTATGCGATGCCCTCAGCTGCTGCAATTTACCAACTTCAACTCCTCGATGGCAGCTGAATGAAGAGGTGTCAGGAGCATGCGGCAGGGCATAGCAATCAAAATCCTTCCTGTCGCTCATGCGCAACCTGTGTTGCAGTTTGGTTGGGCCCAAAAAGCGGGATTAAATGCTCCGGGTGTAAGATTCCTTCCTGTTGTGGCTTCCTAGGCAGCAAGTGCTGTCGCTGAACCATGGAGTTGCAAATCTCAAACGTGCCATCTCGCAGCTCCACCAGATATGGCGGTTGTTGCAACAGGCGCGGATTTCGTGCTTTTTGCCGCCGGCCTCACCATCAACGCCGCTACCATGTCCATTCCGGCTGCTATTTTAGAGCGCCCCGTGATAAGACTGCAGGCTGGTCTCAGCTCTCACGGCCTTGTCCCATGTCCAGGCGCGCGGAGCACCTCGCGTCGGACCGTTTCTTCCAGACGCAGGTGAGATCCTCATAGGAATTTTTCCCGCCTTAAGGAATCATGATGACACCCCAGTAGATGATTGAAATAGTTTTTGGGGAATTAGCAAGACAGACGATCAAGCGTATCAAGCGCCAAAAAAACACATTAGCGTGACAGAAGAAGAAGGTTGATGGTAATTTCTGCGTTTGTAATGATGATCTGGGCATCATGATCATTTTTGTTGTCACCATCCTGGGTTTCAAAACCAAAACAACCCCGTGTTGAATATTTAGCGTCGCTTAAATGGCCTCTGGAAAAGCGCAACCAAGGCTGTAGATCACCAAGGCTGGAACTGGCGTTGAAATTCCTGTGTTGCCAGGTGGGGTGTATATTTTTTGCGGGTCTCAAGGAAAAAGTTTTCCAAAATAATGAAACCACCTGTTTCGCTGGATCTGAGTTTCCGCAAAGAAACCGTAGGATTTTTTGGGCGTGATCTTTTCAAAAATTACTATAAAGCGTTTGTTCGAGAGTTCTTGGGGGATCCCAGAGACGTAGCTTTTGAAGCCGCTTGGATCTATCCAAAGGAGGGCTTTGAACCTGGCGAACTTGGATCCCAGGAATGGTAGTCGTTCATGGCCCAGGGAGCGTGACCGGCGTCCCTTGGTCGCACTGGGCGCCACCACTTGCTTGATATGATTGATGATCTTTGGATATCTATGGAACCTATGAGGATCCCAGTTGGATACAGATGGAGATGACCGGCGACTTTCACCGTTGGAACTGGCTGGAACCTGCTGGAATATGATTCAAACTTACCAGACCCCAGTTACGTATGATCACTGGAACATCCATGGCAGCTATGGATGGTCCTCCCAAGGAGTAAGATCATGGTCGTATGATGGCCCGCTTTTTGACCAGCCTATGCAATGGGGACACTGCGGCATCATTGATGTTTGAAAAATGTCTCTGCCAAAACATCAAGGAGTTTCACACGGCAGTTGGTTGCACAAGAACATATTGCATTGCAATCATTAACGATTCATTAGCCAGCACTTAGTCCATTATCAATTAGTTTTATGTATTTTTGTTATACAACACATACCTGTTAAATTTTCAAGGTGCAAAGGTGTTGTGTGAGGGTAAGGTACACGGGGACTTGGGCCTGGCTATAGTGCCCATGTCAATCCAAAAGATCCCAGGCAGTGGCACTGGGATTCTTGGGTTGATTTGGCATTGCATCAGCACTCATGCTTGGCGTATCAAACATAGCCCGTAGCCATATACGACTCCGATCCTGGAATGTTCAGGAAGGAACCCCATTGAATGTTTCCAACAGGTATTTTGTCCGATTTTGCAGTAATGAATCCATTGCGTTTCAAAGATGGGTTGGTTGCTCAACTGGGCTCTTCTCAGGGGTTCTCTGTCATTGGTGCCTTTGTCGATGCCCATGGTTTTGTGTTTTAAAGTGGTAAGTCGATCCCTGTGAGCCCCCGAATCAGCCGTATTAGCTGCATGGAAAGCACAACAACAGGATTAACACAATCCATCAATTGACAGCACTCGGAATGGTTTCAGAATGGTTAACATAGGAAATCTAAAGTTTGGCGGCCATTATTCCCTGTTGCAAATTGTTGCTATTCTAATGTGAATGTTCACTCTTTGGTAAGTGAGTACCTCCTGGTTCCTGCTGGCATTTGCAAATACTGTTTGCAATGTACCTACTCGTGATTCGATTGGAAACACCCCAATGCAATTTGGCAGATGTACACAGCTGAGAGCTGATGACCCGGAGTCCTGTGATCACTGCCTCGCAGGCTGTGGTCTACAGCATGGCCTGACGGTGTGACTTCAGTTTTTGCCAAGGACATCTCGGCGCTCAGCTGCTCTTGGGAATTGGAAGCGGTATCGCAGAATTTCAGGATTCTATGGTTTGGATGAGGGTGCAGCCATGTGCAGCCTCACATTTGAAGTCCTCTGGTATCAGTCTCTGATCTTTGTTTGTGTTTGTGCACGGTTGGTTTGGGTTCGTTAGTTGTCTTTGGTTTGCCCTGAGATTCTTGTGTTTTCTTGGCGCTTGCTATGCCTCTCCTGATCTCCAGTGCCTCAACAGTCGCACGTTTTGGTCAATGATATAAGCGTTACAAGTTGTCCTTTGGTGAAGCATTGCGCTGGCGGTCTAGGGACTTCAACTAGCTTTCCAAATGTCACTTCTTGTAGCTGTGCAATGTGCCAGGGCAAGCATATTCAGTGGATGTACAACGAGGCTGGGGCGCAGGATTGACTTGGAGCATCCTCCCTCACTGGAGCCCCATGTCTCTCTTTTTGCTTTTCGACATTGCCTTTGTCGTTGCGTCAGTGGCATGATTTCAGATTGGGAGTGTCAGTGTCAACCTTGGTTTCCAACACGGCAACTGCAGACCATTTGGTTTAGACCGGTTGACAGGCCCCAGGAACTCTAGGTTTTTTGGGGCCTGCGCCACAAAGCCATGTCGACCGTGGGCGTAAGCCGAATCGTGATGTTGCTTTCTTTGATGCTCCACGCATGGGCAGCTTGTTTGCCAAATGCCACTGAAGCCATTGACCGGAAGGATTTGAAGAATTTGATCACTGGTCAGTCGTATGCGATTGGACTCTGGCGAAATGGAGACTACCCTGCTGCCCGCCTCATTGCCAGAGTGGTCCAGATCATCGTGCAGGAGATCCCTGAAGTCCAAACATTGAAGAAAAGGGACACTAAGCATTTCATTTGGTACCCAAAAAAAGTATGAAGTATACAAAGGTCTAAAAGGGTACAAAAGGGATGTGAAAAGATCCGAACCTAGCAGTCCAACAGCACTTTGACTGCGCACTTGATGAGCTGATTTGTTGCAACTGTGTACGAGCAACGGAACAACTTGACGAACTCCACATCAACATGTTGGGTTGACGCGGGCGTTTGCCCAGACTTCATTCCTTTTCGGATGCGGATGCCGGGTTCCTTTTGGATTCAACATTTGGTGCAACACCGGTGATGCTGCGCTGCTGATTCTTCTCTTGCACTTGCAGACATTAGTGCTAAAGGGGGTGAGTGGATGGGGGGTAACGTCCTGTTGCACTTGCAGGATCTTGCAGGCACGGGTGGCGCTTGCCTTTGCGCGCTGGATGTAAAAGACAAAAGCACAAAAAAAAACATCGAAAAAGCGCCCAAAGTGAGCACTAAAAACCATCGAAATCGCCTGCAAGCATGGTCTGCAACATGCACTTGCTGGAATAACACTTTTTAAATTGCAAATGTGTGTCGCCTATGACTGGAATGGTGGAAACATCAATAGACGACAGCTGACTAGCTTCTGAAAAATGTGTTTGGCACCACAGCGACAGGTTTTTCAAGCACGACATGTTCACATCAACGAACGGCTGCACAAGGGCATAGTTATCAAGAAGGCGCTGTGGCTCAGGCGACTCGAACCAACATTTTGCTATTGAAACTTCACTTGGCTGCCCTTAGCGAGTTCTTGCGTTGCAGCCACTATCACAGAGTGATATCATGCGGTGTTTTGCTGGTCACTCAGTGTCGCAAGAAACTGGGATTCTCAAGAAGTAGTTGCAGCTTCGATCAGTTCCAGAGCTTCAAAGTTGTGAGAAGGAAAACCAAGATGAAAACCAAGATGAAAACCAAGACGAAAACTAACAGTTAATTTTAAAACAATTGAAAAACTAAAACCAAGATGTTCCAAGACTTCATGGATCTTTACAGTACCAAACCTGCAAAGCTGGAGCTGCAACGCAGAGGTCCAACCGCTTATGTTCCAAGATTCAACTTTTCCCTTGGACTTTACCACTTTTCCACTGCTACAGGGGCCCCATTGCTTTGAAAGTTCTGCAGTGACTTGCAGTGAAGCTTTCCAAATGGTTCCAAAGTCAGTTTAAATATCAAAGAAATCTAAATAGAAATCAGAAGTTTTGAAGAATTCGCAGTTCCGGATCGAGGGTTCCAGGCGTAAAGGTCCAGAATTCTTTCCAGGTTGTATAGTCAGATTTGAAGGTTCCAGGGTTCCACCGTTGCACCATACTAGGCACCAGCCAGAGATAACAGCAGGTGTTGGGTAGCCAGGGATGCTGCAGCATAGGTTTTTTGTTTCATTCTTCTTCTCAAGTTGCATGGTGAGTTGCACAGCCACAGGACATCCTTGGCTACAATGTGGAACTGAAAGGTCCCGGAGGTGTGACCCTTGATGGTTTCTATGCATTGATGGGCTGCAGTACCCCCTTGATCAGTGGTGACCGTGGCTGCACCACAAGCACGACCTATGTGCACATCAACGTGGAGGTTTGGACGGAAGGATATCGGTCAGATTGGATGTCTATCCTATCTGAATATGCAAGCATAGCTCCCAAAAACCTGGGGAATATTGGCTACAGCGGGGTATCGGCCCACTACGTTCCCTCTGCTGTTCAGGAGCATTTTCGAAAAAGTGTGTTGTCCAAAAATCTTTAATCAAATCACTGATTTAATCGACACTTTTGCTGAAGTTTGTTGCTCAGGTCTTTAGGGTGTAGTGTTTGCCGGATTTGCAGCTTCACTGAAACTGCCAGAAGCAAATGCCAGGAGAAAGCTTACAATGCAGAGAGCATCAATTTGGACTTTTACAGAGACTACAACAAGTCGAATCAAAACCCACAGACCTATTTCGTTTCTCCAGGTGAACTCAATGTCTCAACCTTGCGGCCTTGCGGAGACACCGCGTTGACATCCAAGGAATTACTGAGCAATTATGCTGAAGTCACAGGAGATTTGGCAGGGGTTGTGGTTGATGAAGGAGAAGTTGTGGCCGGGAGATGCTTTGCTGAGTACTTTTGGTACGCTCCTTCTTGCAGAGCAGATCCTACCACTTGCCTTGTATGGCTTACTGGTGGCAACGGGTGGGGAATGGCTGAGTTTCTAATCAAGGCATCAGTGTTCAACATGCCAGTGGCCACCGCTGTTGCCAGTGAGTGGGCAAACTACGCAACTCTGCCATTAAAACACAATGTGATGCTGTACTGGTGGGTTCCTGATTCAACTTTCCTCAGGCTGGACATGTGGAACTAAAAGTGTCTATCTCTTTCGTCTCTTCAAAAGAATGTTCTAAGCAAAGGTTGGAATTGGAAATCCTTGCTGGTTCAATTCTCAGAGCATCACCAGCTTGAAAATGTTTTGGATTTGAATGTTGGGAGAGTCTGGAGTTGAGAGAATTCGTAGCATATCTTTGCATTTTTCCCCACACTGTGTGTACACTGAAGGGGTCCTTGCGGCGAGGGTTGAGGCCCTGCATAGATGCAAGGTGGTCTCCATCTTCCGTGTGCGGAGGAAGTCTCGCACGAAACTTGCGGTGCGAGACCTCTCTTTCGGAGCTGCGTTCTCGCTTGCGCGCCGGTGCATTTTTGGGAAAGCTCGCATTTGACCTTTCGGGGCTCTGGGGATATGTGGCAGCAGCAAGGAACGTTTTACAAAAAGTGGCACTCTTTGCGCTTTTGAGACGGTGCAAAAACTTTGGCAGGCTCGAGCAAACTCGTCCTGTCCGAAATGAGTGACTTTTTCGTGGAAGGTGCAGCACTTCGTGATATTGAGCGTTCTTTCCTTTCCAAAAGGTCAAAGTCCCCGTTTTGCAAGACTGTAGTTTTTGGGATCCGCTATGCCGAGATTATGTACGCCTCAAGATCACTATTTCCTAGCACACGCAATTCGTGGGGCGCATGTAACATCATGACCGGAAACCGCAAAACACGATGGTACGGAGACATCAGGTGACTTTCACAGCATGTTTTCTTGCATTTCCCCTGCGTGCGGTGCGTATCGGATGGCTCTCGAATTTTCGCAATGCACACGTTGATTTCGTGCGTGCAACCATTTGCTGACTCTGTATAGAGATCTACGAAGATCTTGCACAGAGTTCTCCCACGGTGGTCGTTTCCGAGGAATTACAGATCATTTGCGTGCACACAGACATGTTGTCCATACTGTCGTGTTTTTGCACCCTGCTAATTACTGTACATTTTTTTTGAATCTCTTGCTGGGACTTCGAAAGCATCAAGCAGCAGGGCCCCTTGTTGGTCGTCTGTAGAAAGCTGTGTCGGAGTCTGTGGGGTTTTTTGATTCCACAACACAATTTAATCAATTCAAATCGATCAATAATTACAAAATTGATTACTTTTTTTTGTTTATTTAGTTGCAGTCAATTTAGTACTCAATTTAGTACTCAATTTAGTTGCATTTGATTCCCAATCGATTTCTCTCCAAGAGCGAAACTTTGCCCACAGGTTGCAACCAAAGAGAATTATGTTCCCGGACTACGACCCAGATGCCCATGCAAAAGGTGATCGGCGATCTGCTGTCCATGGCGTTTCTGTGGACAAGCACGTCAGCCAGGATTTGAGTTTGTTGGCTCCAGAGGTCGAAGAGTTCATGAAGAGACCCTCGCCTGAAACTATTGAAGTACAAGTTGAAGTACGGAACAATTAACACAGGAATTGTTCCGGTGAGAACACCTGATGTGTGTGGTGGCAGGAACTTCAATGCGAGAACTCTTGTTCTGTTTGGAGAAATGCTTTCTATGGCAGGTTTGATAGTCCAACTTCCTGAATGGCGTTTCGTATCGAATCGGATGAAATCCCAACCAGGCTCACAACTACCTGGACAGCAAAGAACCGGCCACATGACACCACAGTCCTCAAACCTCCCATGTTGATGGTTTGGCCTTTGAATGATTCATGAAGCGTGACATTTTGAATTTGACTGTCATGAAAAGCTGGAGCTAAGTTGGGCCACCGGGCCCTGAAAAAATTCACAGAGCGCTGCGCATTCTCTAGTTCTTGGTTCAATTTCAGAGGTATATCATCCTATTATTCATTATCGTTCCATTGCAATCACTTCCCTCCAGCATTCTTGTCTCGGCACAATGAAACATAGATTACACACGGTAGAGAATGCCTTCACAAGGCAACAAAGCCCCAACTTCGTGTGTCCTAGACTCCTAGACTGTTCAGTTACCTTCTTTCAGGTATATACAGCTAAGATCCTGTTGAATTTATCTTAACGCCCCTCTGGCAACCATCCTCTTCGCTTCCCAATTGCGATCACGCACGAGAACGAAAAGTCACAGAAAACAATACACTGATGTAGTTGTTCTGGGTTGCAAGGCCGTGTGGTTTCGCGCATCATTTTGCAGGTTCATTAGATGTTGGACATGGTTGATGTTGCCGATGCTGATGATCATAGTGAGCAGGATCTTGATGCATGACTGATGTCGGTAACGGAAGCCTGATATTGCAAGCGGCTTCGACCAATGTAATAGAAAAAGGAATAAGAGGACATCTAGCATCAACCAGAGTTTGTCTGTGTGCGTGTGTGTGCGCGTATAGTATGAGTGCTGTGTGCCTTTTGAATTGCCCCAAATCCAAATTGTGACATTGTGGGCAACTAGGATTTTTTATCAGCCTGAACAGCGTCAACGAGATGATGCTGAGCCAATTGGATACGAATGATGAAGACTTTGATGTTGCATGCCGATGGGCCCTATCAAACAAAGACAAGTGGACTTCTTGGCTTCCAGAGAAGGGCAAATGCTTTCAGCAATTCGGCATGTACCATGCGCCTCGTCCAGATATGTGTTTGGGTATAGTCTGTTCAAGTGCCCTTTACAGTGTTTTAGAACGATGAGGCTTTAGAAATACAGTGCTTTGCAGGGTTTAACTATAGTGGCCACGGTTGGTAGAAGTTGTCATCATATCATAGAAGTTGTCATCGTATCATAGAAGTTGTCATCGTATCATAGAAGTTGTCATCGTATCACAGGGTCACCTCATAACGTTCTTATGTAATTGCTTCGGAATGAGCTGCAAATATTGCTTCAATGGCCAAGTATCATAGAAGCTGTCATCGTATCACAGCCCCAAAAGTTGGGGCATTTAAGCATACTATACCGATGTGTTTCCTTGCATTGTGAAGATTGGTGACAACAACAATATCGGCTGTCATGTGACTTTTGCCTTAAAACAATGGAAACGTGTGCAAAACAGGAGAAGGAAGAAAAATTCTTGCAGACTCGTGAGAGCGTGATGATTAGCTGCAAAGCTTGTCCTTCAGGCCCGCTATCCATGTTGTGATGTCATAGCTTCATCAATTGTATTTATGTTTATATCATATCCTTGTCATTTCAAGCCCCGGGTTTTCAGTGGATGCAATGCTCATTGTGTTCAACGCTGACAGGTTTTCGCTCCTCTCCGCTGGATGATTCCAAAGGACAAATTTGGTTGCTGCTACAAACCAGAAAACTGTGATTTCTTCCAAACCTTTCGATGGATTTCCCCAACAGGAGACTTTGTTTGCTATGGGGTCCCAGCCAAGATTAGCTCCTCCGCGTTCCAGTGCAGCTTCTGGGGTGGGTTCAGGAAGGTTTCGAAGATTCCGGCGCAGCAGAGTTCCTGTGCAGCATCCAGCAAGGTTCCGGTGCAAAAGTCAACTGCAGCTTCCATGCAGAGAGGGTTGGATTCCGAAGGGTTTGTGGGCATCGTTGAGTACGGGTAGGTCTTGGTGCAGAAGCCAGGTCGGGTTCCGGAAGGTTCTGGAAGGTTCTTGTGCAGCATGCGCGTTGGTTCCACAGGGTTCCGGTGTACTGTAGCATCCAGCTTTCTGCAAGGTGCCGGTGCTGCTGCCATTTGACAGCACTCTGTTTTTCACGGATGATAGTAATCAATGGTGACCAGAACACTGCATCTCCCGAAGCAAAGACAATTTTGCCCACAGAGGGCATTGGAAAAAGTGCTCAAGCTATCTAAAGCTATCATGTTTTTGGGGATAGCACCTGAGTTGCAAACTTAGAAAGATCAGAATTCCGATGGCAATTTTGAGGGGCCTGCTTTGCATGATGGTTTTCTCGCAGGACTCACCTTCATTTGTGAAGCGTGTCCAAGTGGAAGCTTCCAACCTTCCGGAGCTTCAGTGTCCTGCAATCTATGTCCAGCTGGCAGCTATCAGGATGAGATTGGGAGCATCGGGTGCAAACGTTGCCCACTTGGCCAATACCAGGACGAAGAGGGCCAAGTCGGATGTAAACAGTGCCCCGCTGGCGCTACCACACTCTTACTGGGATCCAACACCATTGCGGATTGCGGCTGCAAGGCCAAGTCCATCAACATCGGCGGTGCAGCGCTGGAATGTGTGCCATGCGGTGAAGGCTTAGAGTGTCCGTTTGCTTCCAGCATGGAGAGTTTTAACTCAGGTGGGGCCAGTGGGTGGGGAACAGGTGACATTTTGAGAAGCTGTTGAAGGTTCAATGTTGTCATTTCACTCTCCAGGACAGCCTTCATCCAGCGAGAATCGTGTTTCTTGACTGAAAAGGAGCATGCTGAACGTGCGAGGAATTGCCAGAAATTTCAGGATTTTTGTTGGGGGGTGTTTTGATTAGAGCTTCATGGTGTGTTCGCTTGATGTTGCCTTTGGTTTCGCAACCATCCCCAACTACTCGTGCAGCGTGGCGAGTTTTTCGATGTGTGAAGGCCCGTTTGGCGGCCGTGCCTTGAACTAGCGAAGTTTGTCTCGCGTTTGGTGGCGCGATGGATTTACAGGGTTTGTCAACTCCATGTTTACGGGAAGGCGACCGGGAAGGCGTAGCACTTTGGAGTCCACGTTTTGTGGGCGCAGCAACCTGCCATCATTTTGCAAACTCTGCACTGGTCGCGCGTGTCTCCAAAAGTCTCAAGCAGCGTGGAGAAGAAAAGGTTTTCTGAATCAATTGTTTTTCTGCATGCTGTGATCGGCGAGGATGTTAGACAAATCTTGGCGTGCTTCCAAATGCGGATTGGTTTTGTTTCATAGGCTCTATTGAGACGATGCTTCCTGCACTCGTAGTGCTGTGCGAAGTGATTTTTTGTTATGGCAATCTTGACTTCACATGGTAGGCGTGGTACTTTTAGCACATGTTGTTTCGGGTGTGTTCTAGCGCGTTTGTTTTGGTTGAAGCCTCGCTTGTGCCCTCCATGAATGGTTCGCTTGTGCCCCCACAAGATGGTTTGTTGTTGGGAACCATCTAGCATTTACCTGCGCAGCACTGACTGCCTAGTTGGCCTGAGTCTAAAATGCAGGCTGCTGACGCCTGTGAAGATGCGTCGGTTGATAATTGAATAGCACGCTGGTGGCTCTCACCCTCCCCGGTTCCCTTTGCAACTTCCTCCTTTTCTCTCGCTGTTCCCTCTGCGCACCCTGTTCCCTTGGCATCCTCCCTCACACTTCCCCTACCCCTTCCCCCCTAAAGTCAATCCTGGGCGCACAAGTGAGTCCCTAGCCGTTCGTTTTGACTTGTTTCGGTGGTAGCCTTTTGATGGTGGTGTTTTTGGAAGAATATTTGTTTAAATCGTGAACACCCGTTCGAATTCTCATTGAACATTGGTGACTTTTGTCACGTTTTATGTGTTCATGCATATGATTTGAAATTGATGATGATCATTATTTGTTTCGGAAGAGTAGTGTATAGTTCTAGCAATTGGATGTTTTGACCATGTGAAAAAAAAACATGTTTTGACTTCAAATAGTTCCCCAAACAGTGTGTGCACTGAAGGGATTCTTCCAGTATTGATGGAAAAGGAATGTGTAGATCTTAGGTGTTCTTTTCTATGCACGGCCTAATTCGTTGAGCCTTGCGCAAAAAGGTGGGAATTGGAAATCATTGCTGGTTCAATTCTCAGAGCATCACCAGCTTGAAAATGTTTTTGGATGTGAATTTTGGGGGAGTCTGGGAGTTGAGAGAAGTCTTAGCATATCTTAGCATCTTTTTCCCCACACCGTGTGTACACTGAAGGGGTTCTTACGGCGAGGGTTGAGGCCCTGCGTAGATGCAAGGCGGTCTCCATCTTCCGTGTGCGGAGGAAGTCTCGCACGAAACTTGCGGTGCGAGACCTCTCTTCCGGAGCTGCGTTCTCGCTTGCGCGCCGGTGCATTTTTGGGAAAGCTCGCATTTGACCTTTCGGGGCTCTAGGGATATGTGCATGGCAGCAGCAAGGGGCGTTTTACAAAAAGCGGCACTCTTTGCGCTTTTGAGACGGTGCAAAAACTTTGGCAGGCTTGAGCAAACTTATCGTTTCCGAAAAGAGTGATTTGTTCGTGGAAGGTGCAGCACTTCGTGATATTGAGCGTTCTTTCCTTTCCAAAAGGTTGAAGTCCCCGTTTTGCAAGACTGTAGTTTTTTGGATCCGCTATGTCGAGATTATGTCGCGTGACAGGTTCAACACATAAGTTTTGTACGTCTCATGATCACTATTTCCTAGCACACGCAATTCGTGGGGCGCATGTAACATCATGACCGGAAACCGCAAAACACGATGGTACGGCGACATCAGGTGACTTTCACAGCATGTTTTCTTGCATTTCGCCTGCGTGCGGTGCGTATCGGCTCTCGCCTTTTCGCAGTGCACACGTTAATTTTGCGCGTGCAAAGATTTGCGGACTTCGTGCGGATCAGACTCTGGCCTTAGCGCAGTGCTTATTTTTGCTTTCGAAGACATCTTGCAAAGGGATCCTGCACAGAGATGCATCAAGATGTTTCCAGACATCTTGCCAAGTGAGTTCTTTTTAGAGACCTAGGGCAGAGATTTTGTACTGAGATTTCTTTGTATGGAGGTCTTTCTACAGGGATCTTGGAAAGAGTTCTCCTATAGTAATTTTGCCAAGAGACCTCCTGTGGAGAGTACCGGGATCTTGTAGATCCCCTGAAATGCTCAAATCTCTTTCTACAAATCTACAGAGACCTTGTACAAAGAGTTCCTGAGATCTTGCCAAGAGACCTTCAGCGATCAAAAGCCCTCCCACAGTGATCTTGTTGGGAGACCTCTTATAGAAAGCACATAAAGGTCTTTAATTACATGGTCTAAAATGTTCTTGCCAAGAAATAGTTTGCTTGTACAGGTGTCACCACAAAGTGTGTCTTGCAAGAGCGTTCCCACAAGAGCGTCATACCAAGAGTGACACCCCAAGCGTGTCTACCAACAGGAACAAGTTCCGATTCAAAACAGATCGCATTGAGGAATCAAAGATTCATGCAGCGCAGCCGGATTCAAGCACAGATCGAATTCAGCACCGGTTCAAGCACCTGTCGGCGTTTGGAGATTCATGCAGGATTCAGGCACAAATGTCTTCGACATGCTGGTAAGGATGTTGTCAAGATTCAAAGACAGTTTTAAATGAATCAAGTGTGATGCTTGTAAGGGTTCAAGCAAGAATGTGTTCTGCATTTCTGCACAAACATTCATATGGAGTCTTCATTCTGCTTTTTCTCTGCTGGATTTGCACTACAGTATGGAATATTGATGGGGATTGGCTGCGGTGAGTTGGGACGTTCACGCTCGTTTGCCGCTCGTGTTGATGCTACGCAGCGTAGGATGCTAACGTTCATTCGCAATGGTTTTGGCAACAGAGTTGCAGTGCATTGGCGGGCACTTGCACTTGCATGCAGACGTCATGACGCAGTGCATTGTAAGCCCCCGCAAACACAAGAAACCCAGACAAAGATCTACGGTATTCCAACAGGAAACTGCATAAGTTTCTGAATCTGTTCTGACAAGTTGTCCGTTTCTGACGTGAGTTTCAGAAACAAGGGTGGGAATATAAAAGGTTCTAAATGCGCTCTTTCATGGTTTCCGAAGACGGGGTAATTACGAATAGAAGTTTCCGAATTCACCTTTGATTGTTTCCGAACGAACATTTCCGAAGATGTTCGCATTAGTTTCCAAAATAAATGTCCAAAGACGAGTTTCTGAAGATGCCCGCATTTGCAATGGTTTGGGCATCCAGGGGCGTTTTTTCTATTCCCCAGAGACGTAGACAGCTTGGGAGTCTGAGCTAAGGTTACCCAAATCCGAAGTGGTTACTTCGCAACCGTCACAGATCCTCTAAAGATCTACCGCTGCCGGCCTCCTGCTCGGTGCCCTGGAGAGAAGCCAGGAGCAGATATTCCAATGCCGATGCTGGATAAGGGTTGTCGAATGTTGTCCATGCTGGGTCATGTTTGATAATACATGATAATACCCGTGAATGCTGAACAATGATGATGAATCATGGCATTGCTGCTTCTTTGATCCAAATTGTCCTTCTGATTTCCTGTCTTGTGACACTGTCGCAGGAACATGCGCGGGTGGTTTGCAAGGTGTTCCTTGCGCATTCTGCGGCGATGGCAAAGCTTGGACAGGCACAAAATGCACAGAGTGCGGTGCCTCCGCTCTTGCATGGCTCGTCGGACTCGGGGCCTTTTTGATAGCCAGTGCCATCGCCCATTCCTTTGTAAACCTTCCTGTTGCTTGGCTTACGCATGCTTGCGCCTTGCCCTATGGCAATGGGCCAAGAAAATTCACTTGATTTGCCGCTATTTTTAGCTTGCATTTATTTAGCTTGCATTTGCAGGATTCAAGAAGCTGGCTTTGTCGTTTCTCAAAGTCCAAGCTTGTTTGACTTTTTGATGCTGTATTTTCATTTGTTTTTCTCGCTAAGCATACGGTTTTTGCTGCAATTTCAAGCAAGTTGGCTCGTCTTCAAGTGTCCAATTGAAAGAGTTGTTTCTATGTTTCTTTTGTGCATATCCATCAACCTCGGATACTTTGCACTTGAACACATATATGAAAAAACATGTCATTCCTTTTTCGAAAGGAAATCAAAGCGTGCTGTTTTTTGATGGGAATGAATGTCCCCAACATGCATCGTCCTCAGCCCAAGTTGAGCCACAGGGATAGTTTGCGAGTCTGCTCAGTACCATCTCCATCCAGTCAAGTTTTGAGATATAGCCACCACCAATATTTGCTCCAAGCCAAGCGTTTCTCTTTGCTGTGACGATTCAACAACAAGCTGGCGTCAAGGCCGCTCACACCATGTGAAATTCTGAAGGTTCCTCGCGCATTCCTTTTCATTTGAGGTGCATAGTACATCATAGTACAATTACGGTCAAATACATAGAAGGCCTGATTGAAGACAAGTTTTTGTCAAAAGCCATCGCAAATTGGAGCAAGCTTCGTTTTGGGTTTTTGAGTGAAAGCAAATATTTCGCAAGAACTTGGCAGATGTTGAAGCCCCTCGAGAACCAGATTCTTGTTGACAACTTTGTTGCGAAAGGTGGCCTCGCAGCGTTCATGCTTTAGCATCATTTTAGAGCTGGCACCTTGCTGATCATGTTTGCCTTTCAGCAACGATTGTCAAATTGACCCCTCTCCTGATGGAGCCGGTGGTATTTTTGTGCTTCAGAGGCTCTGAGACTCTATGCTAGACCGCTTGAAAGGAGAAGAGATGGGACTTTGCCCGTTTTGAAAGAAACTTTCGAAGGAAAACGAAAACGACCAAAACCGCGATTCCAGTGCGTAGGCAACCAGCAGATTGCAGAACACTAGCGAGAGACCCCAGACATGAAGCAAAAACGACTGGATGTCACAATTCCCTGCACTCGTTTTCGAGGACGCCATGGAATCATCGCGCGCACGAGCCTACTTTTCAGCCCAGACCCACGCACCCGCACCATTGTACAAAAAGCATTCATGTTTTGAGAGCTTTCTGCCTACCCTAACTTTAAACAATGAGCAGTCTGTTCGAATTGCCCCCTAAAACAAACAAAAAAGCGCACTGGCGCAACACCAAGAATCTACGACGACAGAACACGGCGCAACATGTTGTGCTGCGATGGCACTGCGAGTTGCAATGGTGTTTGCAAAGCACAGTAAAGCGGGCGATGTGATGTGACATGTGATGTGACGTGTGAGATGTACCGTGGTACCATCGAACTAGATTGATTACCCCCTCTTTGCTCTCTGCTCTCTACTCCCCACTCTCTACTCTTTACTTTTTGCCCTACTTTCCACTCCAGTCGCAAAAACTAGCGGCAGCGTGTGGGCCAGCTGAGACCCTTTTGCTCTAGCGAAAATTGATCTTTTTTGGTATCAAGGCTTATCAAGGAAATCCCGCCCAGCACAATTTGCCCATCATGCACGCCCCAGCTGCGCCATCCTCATTCATACATGCTTTCTTTTCTTGTTTGCTGCAAATTAATCCTGTTGAATTGGACACGTTTTCCATCTTTGTTGTATATTAGCATTTGAGGTTTCTACTACCTATCCGGAACAGTTCAAGCAGAGACCTCATGATTTCCCAATTTGTTGACCTCGTCATTACCTATTTCTACTGGTACTTTCTTCAATTTTCTTTTCGTTGACTCAAGTGCCCCTGTTGGGTACAGTGTCGGTACACTGTAAGAGAGACCAATTTGCTACAACAATGTGCAACCTTAGGTTACAGCACAAGCCACACCTATGAAGGCTTCCCAGATGGCTTCTGGTTTGGCTATTAGTGGAATGCAGATCGTTGCAATGCTTGGATTGATGTCGGCAAGATGGTCTAAACCCTTCCAGACAACCTCTTCTGCTTTGCAGATTTTTGTCCTCGATTTGGACGCATGGAATTTGAGTTGCCTCGTGGGTGGAACTTCAACAGCCAGCTACATATCAAGTGCACTCTTGTGCCCTATGGTGCTAGTCTGGCTGGCACTTTGCCACTCCCTTAGCCAATTGAAATGTATTCAGAGTTTCGGAGTCCGGCGGTGGAAGCTGCCCTACACCATCAACACCATCGGACTTGGCCTTCAGCTTGGATTTGGCACCCTTACGGCTGTTGCTTTGAAGCCCATGATGTGTTACAGGCACCCGAATGGGCGTTTCAGCATCTTGAACTATCCGAGTATCTTCTGTGGAGAAAGCGGACATGAGGTGGTGCTGGTAATTGGCATCGGAGTTTTGATGGTTGCTTTGAGTTTCCTTGCAGCTTGCAGCTATGCTGTGTTGAAGGTACCCACATGGAGTCTCAACCACAAGTATTGGAACGTCCAGAGTTTCCGCTTCGGCACCTCCAATTTTCGCTTAGACAGCTATCACTTCATCGTTCCTCTCCTTTGCCGCAGCTTAGGCTTCACCATTGCCATTGTGGTGGGCACTAATGTACCACCCATACAGACGGCTTTGGTCAGTACTGTCCTGGTCATCTATGTGGTTTTGCAAGCATGGTTTCGACCATGGAAGGTGCGAGCCATCAACATTGCGGACACCATCTTGAGCTCAAGTTTCCTCATATTGAACGGCACATCGATTCAAGATGACCTGGAGATGCAATCCAACTTTGCGGAGTACTTCACTGTAGTTATTCTCGTGTTCCGAAGCTTCAAAAGTCTTTGGTTTTGTATTTCTTTCTTGGAGCTTTGAACCTTTGTAGCAAACAGAAGAACTGGCAACTGCAATGTTTTACCAAGACTGAAAACTGCTATAGCTGCGCTTGACCTGAAAACAGGTTTATTCTCAATTGCTTGCTAGTCTTGGCTCTTCTGTGCCTGGCGGCATTGACTTTGCAGCTCATGGGTGGAAATTGGAACATCTTCCTAAGCCTCAGCATCCACGACAGCATGGAGGTCTCAGAGTCCCTGAAAAAATGCATCTTGGACGTGCTAAAAGCCTGGAGAAGACCCAACCCAGAGTAGCAAGGGCCAACACAGGTCCTCCATCAGGCCCTCCATTCACTTTCGAAGTTGGAACAAAAGCCAAAAAAGAATGGGGTATATTTCTTTTGGGGAATTCCCAACATTGATTTGTTTTTGCTATTGCAACGACAGACATGTGTAAAGCATTTCCTGTTTGTTGTGGGGTATTCTGAAATGTCATCAATGTTTTTGCCTGTAAAACCGAAATATGATTCTTGTTTCCTTCCCTGCCATGCTGATGATGAATTGAGGTGAACAGTCCTAGATTCGTCGTGCAGCAGACCACGAAGTTTTCCTTGTGTAGGGTCAAGCCTAGACCTTACCGTGGGAGATTGCAGTAAGTGGCACTGGTAGATGTAAATGAAGTAAGTTAGACAGATATCAACTCTGAGTTGCAGACGCCAAGACTCCTTGTGACCATTTTGGGGCACAAGGAAACAAGGATTGGCTGCACCCACACATCCTCCCCACTGGAATCGCAAGGGTCGGCACTTGGTCACTCATAAGGATCCACAACACTGGCAGCATCCGCAACGGAGTCTACATCTCTCGTTGTGAGAAACGGCGCTGTTACAATTTCACATGCGCATAAACATCAGAGACATTTATTGGGAAACACTGCACTGTTTCACATGCTGCAGACCTTGGCCAAATGAAGTTTGCCTCACTATGTTTCAATCAGTTGGGTTGACCCCATCTTGAACCATGAGCAAACTCGTTTCTTGAAGTTTTGAAAAGCCTTTCAACCTGGTGTTGCAGCCTCCCTTCGCTGACTGGTAATTTCATGATTGCAGCCCTGGAGCAGTTCCCTTGTGTTCAACATTAAGTTGAAAGGAAATCAAGGAACTCCTGTCATGGAGTGCTGAGAAAACTTTTACCAACCACGTACCACATGACGCACTTTTGGAAACGAGGAAGACCAAACGTATCTAAGTCTTTGTACACAAAATGCGGAGTCTCTAAATCTCTGTCGCAAGCAGCTCCTTCATGACACTGGTGTAGAATAGACTCGACACACACGACAGAAGCTTCACCAAAGGTGCTGAGCGGCTTGTGAGTATTCAATGTGCTGATCTTAGCGGGAAGATCAAGAAAATGAACGTATATGACTCTTGGCAAAGAGTTTAGTGGTCAGCTGTTTTGTGTGGTTTGTTGGTTGACTCACTTGTTTGCCCTTGTGTTGGAAGACCCTGTTGGTCCTGTTACCCTTCAGTTTGGCAGTCCAGGATCTCAAATCCATCCTCGCCGTCATCACTTTGTTCCAGACGGACTTGAATGAAGTAATTGATGGCGTTAGCCACGGTTGCTCCAGCGGCAGCCGAGTGGCCTTAGCAGCCTTGAATGCCAGGCTCACAATGGCATTTCCAGGCACAAAGTGATCACATTCAAAGATGAAACTTCATAACTGCCTAGAGTTGCTCACAGTCGATCACAGCTGCCAAAAGGAATCTCATTTCTTCGCATTTGGCAATTGAATTCTTCACATTAGGTAAAAGTGTAAAACATTGATTTGTAGGTAATGCAACGTTCTTCGAAGTGCAAAGTGTTTGGAATGCTTCGAGGCAAAGATCCGAGCAGAGGTGACGAGGGCAGTGACGCCAAGGAAGCACCACACGACGTTGAACTCAACGAGGACAGCTACACCCCGCGGTCCATGGAGCCCGAGGATGTGAGTCACTTCGAAGTCTTCAAACATGTTCGACTTTCAACGGTCATTCTGCTCCTTCTTCTTCTTTTGCCTCTTCTTTTTCTTCCTTTTCTTCTTCTTCCTCTTCCTCTTCTTCTTCTTCCTCTTCTTCTTCTTCTTCTTCTTCCTCTTCTTCTTCTTCTTCTTCTTCCTCTTCTTCTTCTTCTTCTTCTTCTTCTTCTCATCTTTCTTCTTCCTCTCCTTCTTTTTATTCTTCTTTCAACCTCGTAGTTCTTCTCTTGTTTCGATTCCTGTCGTCGAGAGGTTACATGAGATGAAAACGTAATGAGATCAGCAATGTCTTCACCAAGATGTCATTCATTGTCTTCAGAAAACGTTGTTCCCCGAAGGTGAGCGTCGCATTGTACGCGAGGAACTCTGAGAGTTGAGCTGCACGCCTTGATGCAGACGTTACATGTGTGTTTTCCCTTTCATTCTTAAGCCGTTACTTTGAGGATTGCATAGATTGGATAGATTGCATACCTTGAAGTCTTGAGAAGTTTCAAGTCGTAGATTTGCAGGATCATCTTAGGTGATAATTTGCAGAACTCGTGGGATCCATCTTTGTTCCGTTGGAAGTTCCTCCATGAGAAGTGCTACGTGGCACTCCCCGTGGAGGGACCGATCGTTCCGACTTTTTGGAGCCAAGGGAGGCGCCTGACAAGGGCTGCTCCTTCGTGAAACCAACAGGGACCCCAAACAACCTCAGTTTTTCATATTCCACAGGCATCGATGAACTGCGTCGATTTTTTCCCAACTCTAGGGCACTGATTTCACGGGTTGACTCTTCACCCGTTTTCTTTCCCCAAAATGCTTTCTGGGGTCCCAGCCACATGACTTTTGCTGCCATGCGGCAATGGTGGGTTTCCAAGACTGTCAAGACGAAAACTGCCATGACGGCCAAAGTGCCAAGTCTTGCGAAGCCATGTTTGCCGCAAAAGGTGCATGTCTCTAAAAGCAACGACATAGTTGACATAATGTTGCGAGTGGCAAGAACAATCATCGTATGATGACATGATTTATATATCTAGCCTGTTTTCATGTGGATTTTTGGACGCCTTGCCTCAATTAAGAGTCTACCTGAGGACTTGTTGCCTCTTTTGCATTCCTTCATGATTTGTTTCAATCTTTTCAAGTCTGTCGACTCTCCACTGGGCCACGTTTCTGCGTCCGAGCCAAGAGATCAGAACTTGGTCGGGTAATACATTTCTGTTTTGGAGGCCAGGATGTCTTCCCCGATGCAACCAGAGCAACCTAAGCCGTGCTCGGAACTCAGCCGGTTATTTCTTGGAAGTTGCAAGGGGCGCCTGACAGGGATCGCCAATCAAAAGTTAAAACCGATTCTCCATCAACCCACGTGTACGCTGAGATGCCGCGGATCTAGGCACGCTTTGCATTTCACTTTGTTGAGCAATGACATGTTTCAGATCGTTTACATCTGCAAACCCATTTCCAACTGGTATGTCGGTCTCTTTTAGCCACCGAATCAGCCCGTATTAGTTGCGTGGAAAGGACAACATCAGGATGTGCACAATCCATCACAGCATTGGCAGCAGTCGGAATGGTTTCAGAACGGTCGGCATTGGAAATCGGAAGTTTGACAGCCGCTTTTTCACATGTGCAAATTGTTGCATCAACTGCATGAAAGCGTCAACTGATCAATTACACAGAGCTATTGTTTGCACATTCACCGCGGATTTTATGGTAAGGGTGTGCCATTCTAATGTGTTTGTTCATTCTTTGGGAAGTGAGCACCTCCTGGCCTTTCTATGCCTTTCTGACATTTGCAAATACCGTTTGCAATGTACCTACTCGTAATTACTCGTGATTAGATTGGAAACACTCCAATGCAATTTGGTGGGTTGACATACAGCTACGGGCTGCTGACCCTGTGATCACTGCCTCGCAGGCTGTGGTCTACAGCTGACGGTGTGACTTCAGTTTTTGCCAAGGACATCTTGACGCTCTGCTCCAGGGAATTGGAAGCGGTGCAGAATTTCAGGATTTTTCAGGATTCCATGGATTGGATGAGGGTGCAGCCTCCTTTTAAATCGGACTCCTTAAATGCCAATGATTGTCATTCAGTCTTGCAGGAAACTTCCGCAGAGGCTACAAGTCTGAAGAGTGTGCCATAGCGCGAGGCGGGCTGGCTTAGGAAGTTTCGCAACGGCAAAGTGTTTTGCCATGTTAGTATCCTGGATTCATGTTACATGCTAGCATGGTTTTTCTCTTTCGGCGGGGTTTCTACAGTTGTGCCCATGTTTGAGAAGTTAGGTGTAACTAACTATATCGCGATGTGCCATATGCAGATTGGTATGAAAAGTATGGCAAGAGTGGCCGGCCATTTTCTGTAGAAGTAGGCAGGGCAAGAGCCACAAAGTAAACAGATATGATATGACTAGATGTGAACAGATGCAAACAGTGTAAGACCACAGAAGACCACAGTGTGTGTGACCGTCTAAGACCAGTGTTGTCCTGTTGCAAGTCACCCATCGTTCCGTTTGCTCGCAGGGTCCGGTGCATGCCGACGCGCTGTAGACTTGGCCAAGAGTCAGGCACATTTGCCGCCAACCCGACAGGAAAGTACGAGATTGACACATTTTCTGATCAATTGGATAATCAATGATCTATTTTGGCTATGGGTGACCTTGCATGTTTTCTTCACCCACAAGATCAAAGTTGGTCAGTTTTACTTTTGCTTGTGCAAACAAATCGTTGGAATGGGGTCAGGGTTACCACATGCCGGTGCACAAACTCCGGAGTCGACAAAGGCACCTGTGCTATGGGGCTCATGGAGTTGGACGTCGAGCGCCCAGCAGAAGCTTTGGAGAACTGGTGACACAATTCGTGCTGCATAACATCCTTCGCAATAGGAATTTGAGGTTTTGAGCACAGCCAGAGAGAGCCAGAGCCAAATACCCTTCCTGTCGGTTCCAAAATCTTCCAAGTTTGCTCTATGAGGATTGAAGAATTCAATCGATCCTTTCAAACCCGGGTGAGGATTGAACGACAATTTGTGGAAGCAGTTGTTTTCTTTGAGTTCGATGATTGGTCACAGTTTCCGATAAATATGCAACCTACTGGTACTAGACAGTTCACGGAACATTGAACGAAATCTCGCCATCGAGTGGGAATTAGGGTGCCGATGGAGGGGCATTCTGCACGCTTAGGGTGATATGGCTGCGCGTTGGGGTTGGTCAAATCAGTGATCAATTCGCAGGCTAGAAGGAAGCGATTCCGCCGGAATTGGGGGGTAGCTAAGTTGTTTATTGGGCCCAAGTCGAGCCTCTGCTGTGCCGCGGGGTGATGCTTTTGGATGCTTGGGGTGTTGATTCCTCCTACCTTGGGCTATTGTCAAAGATGCACCCAACGTTTTTAGATGTTTGTGGTTCTGTTGAAGCTCGCAGTACGTCATTGGTGACCAAGCCATTTTGGTCCTACGTTTGTTGTGCTATCGAGGGTTTGATTTCTCCGTTAGTTTGGGTGTTTTGTGCTAGCCCGATGTTGAGCGCTGGAAACTTCTGACCTTGCGTTTCCATCTTTTCTGATTGTTTTTTCGTATAATTACCCGCATGCGGCGAATGGTTTTGCAGCACTGAGGCCATTCTATGCAGAAGATTGCTGCACACTCGGGACTTGCTCAGGATTTGCCATCGCAAGTATGATAGCATAGTGCATGTATTGGAACAGCGCACTCGCACTTCTGTGTGACAGTTCAAGCCGACACCTGGCTGGGTCATGTGCTTAGTTGACTTCAGCACAAAATGTGACAACACGTGGTAAGCAGTGTCGGCTGCAATTTCTGATTTTCAGAAACTTGACCCAGGGGTCCAATCAACGCGAGCGAACCATCAGAGAAGTAGGAAAGGGACCGACACATCATAGTGGTCACTGTACCTTGGCACAAGCAAGTGGCCAAGAGCAACGGAGAGGCCGGTAGCAGAGCGCAATGGGCGGCGCCGATGACAGTCCGAAACGCATGCCTCTCTCTCAGGGGAAGGAGTTGAAGGATCACACAACAGCAGAGCACATTTGTGCGAAAAAGCACGGCATCGGCCACAATGACTTGGATTGGATCCAAAGGCAGGATTGAAACTCGGAAAGTCAAACTAAAAGGATTAATCCTGCCAGGATTGTAGACGGGTGCAGTGTTGGTTGCCCACCGCTTTTGTTGATGCCAGCCTGGCAGGGAAGCGTACAAAAAGTGGGAAATCGCCAAGGTCTCCCATGACAAGCAGGAGACTCGTCTTGCGTGCATAGAAGTCATTCATCCAGAGACTAACAGGCGAATCCACGTTGAGGTGTGCACGAAAAGCAACACCCTTTTCAATGCCTGGGACCCCACCAGAGACTGTGGAAAGTCGGACAGCCATCTTGCGGGTACAGACTATGCTGCATACAATTCGAAGTCAAACCGCTACCATCGCACCGACACCCCGAGAAAAGGTCAATTTGCAAGAGGTACAAAGGGCGAAGCGGATGGTTTGGTGACGGACAATCAAGAGAGGGGACAGTGGAAGAATTCAAGAACCGGCTCCCCGCATCCCGATCCAATTACTGGATCGCCATCACGCAATGGCGGTGGTGGCGGCGGTGGGGGCAGAGGCCAGGGAGTCGGAGGTGATGGGGCCACTGGAAGCAGTGGAGGGAACAGAGGCGTAACTTCACATTCCTTGGGGACCAATCCACGGGGTGAGCTTGTGGAGATGACAAAAAAACTACGCCAAGATGGCTTGGAGGAGATCGATTACAAGGCGACCAAGACAACAAAGGATGGCACCACCACCACCAAGTACAAGAACGAAAGCCCCGCAGATGCCCTTATTGGCCACTCCAAATATTTCGAAACGGTGATTTGGCCAGCAATGTACTTAGTCTCCAAAGTTTTCAAGCATTCTTTCTGGTGTTTCTATTGCTGCGCAATGAAAGAATGTAGCGATGTTGATTGGGTGTTTACTTGATTGGCCGGCTAGTTGGTTGAACACACGATTAAACAGGGTTTGATTGATTGGCTGATTAAGTATGATCGCTGCTTATTGTGTTTAATTGGTTCTTGGCAGAAGCTGAGGAAGAGTCTTTGAAGGGCGACATCTTCAAAACTAGGCGCGTTGGCAAGGGCGAGCTGGACAAGCACAGCCTGGAGACGCGCATGGTTCATTGCGAAAAAGAGATCTTTGAAGTCCGAGACGAGGTGAAAGTTGCCTTTGGTCGGGGAATGGAGGTGGGAGCAGCTTTGGTGTTGGGCTCATTGATTTTTCATGTGATGTCCTTTGCACAGCCCATAAAGCGCGTATCAAACATAAGACGTCCTTCCTCGATGTCCGATTTGCTATTCGCTATTGGGTTCAAGAACTGCGCGCTCTGAGCGGTATGAAATCAGTGCTTTCTCGTTTTCAATTTGCAAAAAATAACATGGATGCAGACTAGTGGTCAGAAAAAAGCGAAACAATCCTTGAAAAGCCTGATATGACAGACCGCCTAATATAGCGTGACTCCAGGTGTTGATACTGCCCAGACCAGCCCGTGGCACAGGTTGGCGCGTTGCAGATCAGGAAGGCAAACGAGCAGAAGCTCTTCGTCACTGAACAGCAACAGGAAGAAGCCACTTCGAGGCTGGCTTCTCCGAGAATGGCTCAGGGTGTAGGTGAAACTTTTGGCTTGCTTGCAGCCGAAAAGGCGGAGAGGTCATTGCCAGGAGTGCGAGCAGCCCCTTTAGTTGAAGCAGCCTTTGCTGGTAGGGCGGGATTCCTTCA
>VSDK01002872.1:114293-128383 GCA_009767595.1 Symbiodinium kawagutii | reverse complement strand
AAGCCACTTCGAGGCTGGCTTCTGCCATGATGTCTCAGGGTGTAGGTGAAACTTTTGGCTTGCTTGCAGCCGAAAAGGCGGAGAGGTCATTGCCAGGAGTGCGAGCAGCCCCTTTAGTTGAAGCAGCCTTTGCTGGTAGCGCGGCCTTCCTTCAAGAAGGCACCGCCGCTGAGAAAGTTGGACATGCAGCCGCAGCTGCGGGCACATCCTTGGCTTTGTCTGCTGCTCACGAAGCTGCTTCTGGTGTGGTCGGACCTGGGGCCACAGCAAGCATTGCTGGTCGCGCAGTTGGTGCTTTTGTCACTTCAGAAGGTTCTTGCGCAGATCGACTTGGGCATGCAACACACGCGGCTGGAGAAGGGGCGCTTGTTCAGGCAGCAGGCATGGCGCTTGCAAAATCAGCCGTACCACTTTGTCCCACCGGCCTTATCAATGAGGAAGGGCGGAAGGGGATAGAGTTCGCTGGCGGCAGCTCCGTGTCTGTGGGTCACCGAGATCGCTTTGGAGGGGAGCAGCTTCAGAATGGCACACAGATAAGCGCGAAGCAACATGAAGAAGGCGTGCAATTCAGGGCAGGCAGCAGCCTCAGTCCCGGGAAATCATTGCAACATGCTCTCGCCGCCCAAAGTGTCAATGGGCGAATTGGTTTGCTGGTAATTTGCATTTGTATTGACAACTACGCAGGTACATGCTACTATTTGTTTGCTTATGACACCAAATAGGAATTGAAAATCCATAGAGAGAGAGAGAGACAGGGAAACAAAACCACGTATGACAATAGATGGTTTCACGCCATAGCCTGATAGATCGGCCAAACAAATTGACCCAGAAAGATGAGTTCAAATAGGTCGTTCGTATAGTAGGTAGGTGAGATAGACAAGTAAGGAAATAGATTGATCGCTAGCTAGTCCTATACGGAGAGAAGTAGACAAATAGACCGGCAGATCGGAAAACCCGAAAATTGATCGACGGACAAGCGAGAATAGATAGATACATAGTCCTGTGGATAGATACACAGATAGGCGCAGAGATTAAGCAGGCGGACAGATAAAGACATAGATAGAAAGAAAGGCAGCGTTCATGAATAAATAGAAAGAGAGACCGGATGCAAGATAGATTTGCGAGGTATGTAAAGGGGCAGAGAGACAGGTGGATTACCGGATGGAAGAAAGACTCAGACAGATAGATAGACAGATGGACGAAGACGCAGATAGACAGGTGGAAGAACAGGTAGATACATAGACCGATGGGCTGACAGAGACATTCACAGACACATCACAAGGGAAATCGCATAGAGCACTAGGAAGACACAATGATCTGATAGATGGGGAGGTAAATCAGGAGACAGGCTCATGGAAGGATAGGCGGCTAGCAGCAGAGATTGGATGCAGAGACAGAAGGCAGACAGACGGATAGCTAGGCGTAAGAAATCTAGACTGACAGATCTACTAAACGGATCAAATAGATCTCTCACTTAAGAGCCGGGTTCTAGCTGCTTGGTGGATGGATAGATCCAGTCGATCAGTTAATATACAGATTGATAGGCCAGTAAATATGTATGCACTTAGTAAATAAATGGACAGATGGACAGATAGATCAATAGTGGATGGATATATAAATGGCTGAGTGTACTAATGAAACTAGATCGGTAGACAGAAAGACAGGTGGACAAGCCGGCCCCAACCTCTAAGCAAGCGCGTTCCCACAAGACGTTTTTACAATTTTTTGCCTGCCATGTGTTGGCGCTACTGTGATAGATTCATTTGAGGTGGAGTTTCTTCTCATGGTTTCACATCGCTTTGCGCTAAGGTTTGGGCACTGTGTTGGCAGCGAGTGGTGCTGGGCCCTTGGCAAGTGGCATTGGCAGCGCTGTGGGCATTTCTGGCAATCTTGGAGTGACACATCGCCAGCATCACGAGCAGAAAACAGATGGCAGTTTCAAGTCTCATACTGAGACGTTGCATGGCTTTGCTGGTGGGGTGGATCTTGCAGGCGTTGGCGTGGGCCGCATTCATGGGTTCGGTGCGCTAGACACTGGTGTCTTCACTGGAGTGAGTATCCACGGGGGTGAGTCGGCCGAAGGTAACTTTGTAACTTCTGTCCACAACCAGTGGAAGCAAACCAGCCACGCCGCCGGAGTTTGCTTGATGGGTTTGCGACTAGAGGTGCCATATGCAGTGGCTGATTCCTCGGAGCGAACACATTGTCTGTGTGGTGTGCAATGGTGCAGGGTTACAGAGCTCCATGAAACAAATATGGATGGTCACTCAGTCGAAAAGGCACAGACGTTCTTGTTGTTGGTGGAGGTGAAGGAGAACTATGTTCAGACTTGGTTTGGTGCCAGAAAAAGTTCTTTTAGCATCTCAGCAACCACTGAATTGAAAGGAATTGTGGGGCAGGGTGCTGCATGCGCCATAGCATCGTTCTTCAGCGGTCGGCGACAGGGAAAGGGTGTTGGAGATGCCCTGTCCTGTGGATGTCGAGCATTTTGGGCAGCCTCGCTGGATGGAGCGCTCAACATTCAACTTACATCCATGGCGCAAAATATTTCCAGCCATCTTTCCTCCATCTTTGATTCGCCCATGTGGGCAGCATTCAGCCCATACCTTGAGGATGGTATTGCAGCTTTGGTGCGCCCAATTGTTCGCGCATGTTTGAATGGGGGATGCCGGGTGGAAGACTTTGGCCGTGAGTGGTTGAAACAATTTGTTCAGCTGCAGCTGCTCCGGCTCCTTCGCCAAGCAGGTGTTCCAAGCACTGCCTTGCAGCTACTTTCTGCAAGCTATTCCAAAATTTTTGACAACGTGGCGTCTAAAAACCCAAACCTATTGGAGCTGCTCGTTGATTTGGTTCCAATCATCTTGGAAGTGTTGTTGAAGGCAGCTGTGTCTGGAACTCCTTATGGATGGGTCCTAGCATATGTCGTGGTGCCATTGCTCCTGGAGCTCTTCAAATGTCAATCCGTTCAATGCGTTTTAGGCCACATCTCGAAATCTGCGCTTGGCTGCGCGACAGCCTTGAAAGACTGGGTTGTTCAGGCAGTGGCTATGCTGCAGAAGTTTTTTGCAGATGTTGGAGTCGTAGGCACTTTGACTGCCGTGGTTGTTGGAACGACTTCGGGCCTGGCTGCAGCTTCAGCTGCTTCTGCAGCTTTGACCCCAGCAGCCAGCGTTGCAGGATCACAGACCTTAGGTTCGGTGGCAGTGGGCCTTGAGCTCATTGCTTCACCTGTTGCTCCCGTGGGAGCTGTGCTTGGCATCGCATCTATGAGCGGCGTTGTGGCTGGCGTAGTGGTACTTCTCAGTTGGCAACAGGCTCAGCGTTTAATTCAGGAAGATTGCAGCATTGAATCGTGGCAGTGCAAGCTTGAGGAGGCATCAGAGGCGGGTTTTTGTTATGTTGTGTTGGTTGTGGTTTTTGTAGAATTGTAGAAGCAGCAAGCCAATGCACATTGCTTTGCACCACGGTCGTTGCGCTTTCAGAAACTTTGGACAGGTGGAGGTTTTCATCACAAAGCCCATGAGAAAATGGGTGAAGGGAGTCATTCGTTCTGCCTCTGCGAATCGTTTGAGTGTGAAGTACTTCTTGGGCAAAGAGGAGTGCCAAGTCCCAGTTGCTCGAGACAGCACCAGACTTCGGCCCCCCGGGGCCGACGGGGCGACTCTCTCAGTCTTTGTGCTTCGGCTCAAGTTCTCATCTTCGACATCCACAATTTTGTGGGACTAGACACCCTGAAATTAGATCAGATTTGGGACGGTGTCCGCTGTAAAGATTAGGGTCGGGTCAGTGTTTGTCATGAGCTTTGTTTCGTCTAAGGACCACGTTGACGAATCGGATGGAGGTGGGAAGTAGCGCATCCTGGTGTTTCTTATCACGTAACAATGTATTTAGAGACTTCCAGTGGAAGTATTGATTAATGTCCGTATCCGGCAAAGACCGGCAATGGCAGCAACGTTTCTTGGTGATAAAAATCATGATTTGATTTGATGCCCATGCAGATGTGGCAGACAGTTTGGGCACAGTTGAAACTGAGGATGCTGAAACACAGTGCAGGATCTGCATCATTGCATGGCACCGGCTACCACAGGGCCTTGAAACAACTTGATGATTGCCAGGGCAACCACTTTAAGCGACATGGAACCAAGGGAGTCCAGGGGATGTTGAGGCCGCCAAATGCCGCTGCAAGTGCTAAGGATTTTTGACTTTGGACATCCGACCATTTCTCCACATTTGAGGCCAGTGTTGGTGTACAAACGTCTACCACTTGGATTGTTTTGGCATTTGGTGGGATGTGTTTGTTTCCAACTGGAACGTGAAATTTGAGTCCTTGAATGCTTGCAGCAGGCGCCGCGGCAGATCCAACTTGTGATGTTCAACGGATTTCTGCTTGGGTTCCAGGCTATGTGCGAATACTAGGCTTTGGGTCACGCCCAACTTTAGCCATATTTAGACCCAACAAATCACTCACAGTTTGATATGGAATTTCGGTGGACAGGTCCAAGAAGCAGATGCTTGTTTGCTCACCAGCAAGACCCAGGCCGAGCAAGGCAAGGATGGGGAGAAGGGCAGCAAGAGTTGGGTTTTCGCAAGAAATCGTACCGTCAAACCCACCTCAAAGACTGGCTTGGTGTCGGGTGCAACCCATGGGAACCCCACAGATTGAATAAATTGAAATTGCGCCAATGACTGCACCCTGATAAACCCCACTGTAGGGTTTTGGCAGGGATTCAGAAGGGTTATCAATTTGTTACAAAATGCCAAGGAATCCTTAGTGATTGCTGACTTTCAGAGACTTTCATTGCAGACAGAAAGCATGTTCTGAGTAGGACAAGCTCAGTTCATGGAAAATATGTTGATGGAATTTCTCTTCTTGGTTACCACACAACGCCTCCAAACTACTGTGACATGTGGCGTACATTCTGGCTTACCAGTGTGCTCCTGGGCCAATGACCCCAAATAGGTGCGCTTGCTATCGATTGCTTAATTGTTTTATTCTGCCTCAACAATCGATGCATTTCAGCCTGGTGAACAAGCATACTGAACGGATGTGTTCTTGCGTTTGTGTTCCCTCAAGAAATTTCATGATATTCAACGCCAAAAAAACATCCTCCGTTCGCAACTATTTTCCATGCCAGGCCAGATCCTCATTCATCGTTGGCAAGATCTGTGTTTGCATTGCAGGCAGGCGGAACGTGGCAGTGATGTTGCATGTCTGGGAATCTCAACTCAGCCATCAACCCTTTCTCATCACCATGAGCCTCAACTCGTGACAAGGCCCCCAGAACTTAGAAACTTTGCAGCTCGGTTTCAGCTCGGTGCCAAGCAGATGTCTCAGCACCAAAACCTTCCAAAGCCTGGACCCCTGAAACTGCAATCCAGCAACCTTGAAGCCCTGAAACCAAAGAGATCTCTTTAGAACTGTGAAGGATTAAAAAGATCCAGGAAGCGCTAATTTCCAACTTCCAGAATGGGCATGGAACCAGTAGGCATCACTTGGTCGTCCATGCCAACCCCTTCATGACCTCTCCATATCGCCGCTTGTCATCCTGACTGGGCTGTTACGGAACAGGAAATGATGGAGGTTTGGGTGATCTTTGGTTTGTGACCGGGTGATGGGAAAGCTGATCCATGGAGAATCTGCAGAAAGTGTTTCGGTGGTTTGGACTGTTTGCTGTGCGCATATTTCATTCAGCTGCAGGGGACAAGTGTGTCGCCAATGTTTTGGCATTCAATTATAAGACACTTGAGAAATAGTATAGATATGAGTGACACATGTACTCTTGGAATGCGCTATTTTTTTTCCATTGTGCTGGATTTGGGTGAATGGCGACGAGTACAATGGTACAATTTGGCATTGCGCCTCGCTTTCTGCTTGCCAGAGAACAAAATGATTTAATAGACAGTTTTGCAACGGAACACGCTGGGGTGGTCTGTTTTTGCGCGTTAAATTGGTATGCGCGTGCAATTCTTCGGGCAGCAGAAGGGTGGCTCAAAACTATCCGAAGCAGTTGGTTTGATTTGGTGCATATCGTTTTGTGCGTGTCATGGTTTGTCACTATCATGCAGCAGGCACACATGGAGACACGCACACACACACACAAACGCGCAATAGTAAGCGATATCAAGAAACTGCGGGTATGTCCAGATGATCAGTCTCAATGTCCGTATCTCTCATCAATGATTTCGTTGGGCAGTGGGATGAGGAACACAAAAGTTTCCACGTGAACAGATGGAACCCACATTCAAAAGACAAACAGTTTCCACTTGCTTGCAGATTGATACTTGTTTGACCAATTTTTGTCACGGCTACTGTGCATAGCATTTACTTATGTTCCCCCATCAGCTGCACATTACGCCATGTTTTGTTTTCGAGAACCCAGGTACTATGTAGTCTCTGTGGCAGGGGGTTGGGTCAGTCTTTTCTGGCCCAAGGCAGCGTACTTTCTTAGTTAAGTGTGAAGCTATCGATGCCCTTGACTTGTTCCTAACTACAAGTTGTAACTTCCATTTTTGGATTCCAAACAGCACAGGGAGAATGAGGAACGCCCTTGTTAGTACAGGTTGCAACTTCAACAGTGAATTCCAAGCAGTGCATGATAGGGAGAATGAGAAAAACAGCAGAGAAAAGTCAAAGAAACCAAGTCATTGTGGAAAGACGATTGTCACAAGTGCCGCAAATGCCATGGCTTGTATGAGAACTTGGTGCCAGAAACTCTGTGGGCGGTCCTTGACTCCTGGCCAACTGCTGACAGTGGAAATTGCCGAAGAAGTATGCCAACAATACGAAGAGCTTTTGCCATCTCTTCTCGAGGCTTTGGAATTGGACGAATGTTCTGAAGTTTCTGCCCGGCAGATCCATTTCGAGAAAATCAAAGCACAGCTCAAGGAGATTGCAGAAAAGGGAGAGACATTTGTAGAATGTCATGTCCGTGTGAATATCGCTTGGGAGACGAGAACTTTGATTTTCGGCGCAAAGGGTTTCGCTTTTGTCAAGTCCACATCGCCTTTCCAGTCATCCTCTCTTAACTCCTTGGACGGCTGTCTCCAGTTTAGGTGATCCGCCTGCCGGTGCATCCTTGATAGTCGACGTGAAGGACTTTGGTTCCGAACGCGCTGGAGGAGGAACGGGCCGTGTCTCCAGATGGAAATCGAAACCAATGAGTCCGAGACATCGATACATTGCTCTCCGTTGATCTATAGAATTGAATCGAACCGGAATCCAAGAATTCCAAATTACACAACATACAGAAGGATGTTGAATACATACACTTTGGAATTTGATACAGAAGACACCCTTGAGATGATGAAGGCCTGGGAAGCATCCCGAGATGCTTTTTTTGAGAGCAAAGAGGTCCTTCCTCTAAGAGCGTTGGATCTGATCGCAAAATGGATGAGTTCAAGATGCATCACATTTACCCAGCAGAGTTACCTTTGGAACTTGCTCAGGTCACAGAGCACTTGAGCAGAAATGACGAGTCGAACCCGCTCTACAGAATGCATCTCGCCACAAAAGCTGAAGATGTCAAGTGCTGGCCCTGGGTGGAGGATGGTGCTGATGGCACTAGGCAAATGAGGTGCTTTGAATACAAGCAGATCCTTGAGCCTAGCTTGAGCCCATCAGACACCCGGGTGTCTGTTGTGTATCACTTGCAAGTGGATAATGAGTGCGTTATCTTGCACAAGGCCACTAAATGTTGGGACATCCCGTTCATGGATGATTTCCAAGTGTATCACAAACACATTTTTACCGCTCAAGGTGACAAGGTTTTGCTTCTGATCGCAGTTGGTTTCAAGTGGGGAAAATCTCCACTTCTCCTTGGTGTGAAGTCTATCATCCAGAACAAAACCCAAGAAGAGACAGCGAAAGGCGGTCGCATCTTTTCCAATGGGCTCACTGGCAGAGATGCCACAGACGAGCTCAGCCAGGCCCACCGCTGACAACTTGGGAGCAGTTGAATTCTGAGTCGCGTCGTTCCCGATGTGCTCATCCAGTAGCAATCAGAGCAGGTTTGACGCCTTGGAAGGCAAGAACTTCCGTGCGCCGATGGCTGGTACCAAGAAACACTTCCAGGTGCAGATCATGTAGAGCAATTTGTGTCTATCGATTTACCCCTTGAAATGGGCAGAATCGGAACTGTGCCGCACATGGCATTTGGAGAAAAGATCCCAGCGTATGTTAGTGAGAACAGTGACATATAAGATTTACTCTTTGCATGTACGTGACTCTTACATTTGTTGCTTTGCACCTTTTTTGCGGCATCAATTCTTGATCCAGGCTCAGTGATCACTGTGTTCTGCTAAGCGTTGCCTTTGGAAGCCACTTCTGTCCCAAAGCTTTTGCAGGGCGCCAGTGGGGGAAGTCTTGATCCAGCTTCAGCGAGGCTCCACTTTGCAGAGGTTTTTGGGCAGTATTCCACGTCGCCTTGTTGAGGATACGATTTGGTTGTTGCATGGGTTGATACATGAGATGATGGGCCCTGTCTCAGAAACAGTGCCTGGAAACAAACATTGAGCAATGCAGCTGCTGCTGAGCTGGCAACTGAAAATTCGACTAGTTGTAACAGGAACGGAGTTGATCGAAGTTGTCGCCAGTTTTTCTCCGCCTAGTTCTCTCCTTTAGCAGACATCATCGACAACTTGTTGGTCATGAATCACGATGGTCACACCATGTCAATCATGCGGCCGATTTGCATCTAGCAGTAACATGTCCATATTGGCAAATTGTTCAACCTCAGTTCTCTATAGCCATTGTTGTTCACTGCCAAAGTCTATGACAGCATCCAGGCATTTTCATTCTACGGTTTGAGGAGCAGTTATCATGTTGTTTACAATGGATCCAGTGCGCATTTCCTCGTCCAGGTTTGGGCTTGGCCTCTCTTCGCTTGTCAGGTCTTTTCTGGGGAGCAGTGTGCGTGTGCAATGGAATCAGAGGGGTTTGGATTTCATTCCGCTAGTTTTTTGTTTGGAAATCCGCAGATTGGGAAACAATCAAGGCGCTTTTGGCAGCTCACTTGTTTGCATCAGCATCCCCAGTGAGCGGTCGTAGCATTGACATGTTGAGAGAACCATGGGGAGCCTAGTAAACATGTTAGTTGTACGCATGGTTCCACCTGTTTGTGTACTGGATACTTAGACATGTTTGATTTTCCGCAGAGTCATTGTGATGTTCTGCTCTATTGGGCCACTACAACTCTTCATTGAACTCCATGGGAATGGTCCATGGATGTGGTCCACAAGCAAACAGCTGCAGTGCCCAAAAACCGCCTCGATGTTTGCATTTCTATCTAGTGATGATTTTGGATGGAGGGATCTGGGATCTTTTAAAGTGAGGGAAATAGATGCGTAGATGCATAGGATTTGAATAGGTACAGTAGATAGACAATGATAGGCAAACAGGCAAGGTACTGTCCGCACAAGATAGTTGATAGTCGAGCAAGCCAGAAAGATAAATAGTATTAGTAGAAACCCACTGACGGATAGGTACGAAGACAGAAAGATACATAATCACAAGAGTCGGAATAGATGGGAAGGTGAATGGAAGGATGAGTAGCAAGGTAAATAGATGAACGGATAGATGCAGATAGAATAGATCTAAAGAGCCAAAGAGAGAGAGAGAGAGAGAGAGAGAGAGACATGCGTTCATACACATATCACATGCACCTTGTTCCTAGGCCCAAACAATCAACATTGAGAGACCTTCCATTTGCTGTATTACATCTTAAGGGCGTCCAATTTCAATATTGTTTTCGTCAATGAATCTTTTTCGTTTGCAACGTCATGCAACTGGTCATCAAAATTGAAGATGTTTGACCCCGGCACATGTCATGCAAGATGCAGTGGGTGACTCCGCAGACCAGTGTTCTGGATATGTTAGACGAGAAAAAGGTCAGAACAGCATCCTTATATATCCTTATTGCAAATAGACATATATATATATATTTATTTATTTATTTTCATATACACAGAGATAGTATGGGTACACATATTTGTTTGTGCATTGTCATAGATACATTTACAGTATGCTGAAATGTGTATATATATATATATTTATATACACACATTTGTATGTACAAAAAGGCACACACATGTGAATAGTGTTTTGACATGTGTAATTGTGCTATTTATATACACATACATGCAGATTACAAGCGTATACACTTTTATTGTTGGATATCGTTGGTAATCACCAACCCTCCCTTGCTGTGACAATTTGTTTTTACAAGAGCATTTATCTTTCGGGAGAATCGCTGATGGCTCCATCCCATGCGTTACAATGGTTAGATCCTGGGAATCCAACATCTTGACTCTCATTCATCATCGATTGAGCATCAATCAACCACTGATTAATTTGCATTAACCCACAAAATGGTGTTAAGGTCAAGAACCTTTTTGCATGCTGCTGGACGTCTACCCTACAATCATGGACATTCGCGCTGCCAGAGTTTACTCTAGATGGCAGTGTAATGCAAGGTAATGCAAGGTACAAGTTTCCTGTTTTCTGCCCTTTTCTGTTTTTGGGGAACGATTCCAGCCTGGAGTGCAGTGTCCTGACCATTCCTTCGCCTGTCTCGATTCCAGGTTGGCACTAAGGAGCGCCGGCTGCCAACTTTGTGAAGGATTGATTCCAGCAGTGGGCACGTCCCGTTTCTGAGCTGCAAAGGTCAATGTGTCCAGAAACACATAAAAAATGATGAGACAAGGACTTTCTCAAACGATATGCAACTCCTTGTGCATTCTTTGAGGTTGCCGAGTGTGCGGACGAATTTCAAGTGCGAGTGGCTGAAAACTGGCGGCAATGTCGCTTGCTGGTGTGCATTGCCATCAGGGTTGTTTGAAAAAGGCTTCATGATCTCCTTTGACCGGAGCCAGCTTCGCCCCTGACCACGACTGACCTGTGGCGCATGGTAATCACTATTGTTGTTGTGGCCCTATGGCTACGACCAGTGATCGTCATTCAAGTTTGGAACTTGCTATCCCAAATATTTCAGTCGCACCAAGCGCAAAACTTCTCCAGTTAAGCATCTCCCCCTGCGTTACTGAATGGGTGGCATGAACGACAGTAGCCTAGTCTAGTCGTCAGCTGGAAGCATCAGACTGGAGACTTCCGCACTTGACCCGCTGAAAGCAGACCTGAACCGCAGCAATCAGCAATCCACAGCAATCCACAACTGGGTGCCCAACACCAACCATGGTGCTAACTCAGCTGGGCACCCAGTTGCTACGCCGTGTTGCTCTCTGCGTATTGAACGATTTTTTGTGCAGCAAGGTCGCAGATCGATGAAGTGGAGGCGGAGTACCAGCGGTACCTCAAGTTGGTCAGGGCCTGAATTTGTGTTTTTCCTGGTCGTCTTCTCTTTCCTGCTTCTCCGCTTTCCTGCTTCTTTGCTTTCCGCTTTCCTTCTTCTTTGCTTTCTGCTTTTCTGCTTTTCTGCTTGTGTGTTTTTTTGCTTCTTTCCTTCGTTGCTACTTTCATTGAACGATTTTTTGTGCAGCAAGGTCGCAGATGGATGAAGTGGAGGTGGAGTACCAGCGGTACCTTAAGCTGGTCAGGGCCTGAATTTGTGTTTTTCCTGCTCTTCTCTTTCCTGCTTCTCCGCTTTCCTGCTTCTTTGCTCTCCGCTTTCCTTCTGAAAAGCATTGAGAAAAGCACAAACACAAACCATCTCAAGCCTTCAAACCATGAACCCTTAGACCACCAACCCTAAAACCATAAACCCTAAACCCGAAGAGCATAAACCCCAACCCTGAAACCTAAACCCTATTTTTTCAACCTTAAATGGACCCCAGAAACCGTGCACCCTCTAGAAGACTTAAAACTTAAAACCATAAACCCGCCAAGCCTAAAACCATAGACCTAAAACACTAGCCCTAAACCTTCAAGCCTAAGACCATAAACCATAAACCCAGAGACCCTAGAACCCAAGAACCGTTAACCCGAAAACCGTGAACCCTGAAACCATCAACCCTATAAGCATGAAGCCTAAAAGCATAAACCCTAAAACCCTAAAACCCCACACACCAAAACCACAAGTTTAAAAGCCTAAACTTAAAAGCATCAACAATAAGCCTTGAAACCATAACCCCATCAAATCTTGCAAATTCCATCGCAAATCGCAAGCCAGGATGTCACCAATGTTGCGAATAGCATGGAAAATAAAAGGTGGGGTGTCCCAAATGTTGCAAATACCTTCGGAAATGATGGCAGAATATCCAAATTTCCAGTCTAGGGAAAAGAGTCCAAAAATTAAAAAAAGGAAAGCTTTCAGAAAATGCCCCAAACTTTCCACCCATTTGATTCTTTACTACATTTTGACATAGGAACGGTCACGTGGAAACCAGAGTGGCGATGTGGCACATCCTTGCACGAGCACACCTATATCAAAGCAAAGGCGTTTCTTGTCCAGCAATGTAATCAACATGGGCCAAGAGCAAGTCATAAGCCGCCAGGCAGGCGTGGAATTACGAATTAGAGTTCATTTTGCACACAAACATTTGGCAAGCCGTGATATAGACATATGCAAGGATGGATAGATAGATTGCTGGATGGATAGATGGATAGATAGACTGCTAGATTAGATTGATGGATTGAAGGGTGGATGCATCGGTGGATAGATAGACTGATACATGGATAGATGGATTGATGGATAGATGCATGGATGGACCGATTGATGGATGGATGGATGGATGGATGGATGGATGGATGGATGGACACATGAAAATCAACGAAGCTTCGGCATGGATGGACGGATGGATGGATGGATGGAGATATATATGGATGGATGGGGATGGATGGGGATGGATGGGGATGGATGAGGATGGATGGATGGATGGATGGATGGATGGATGGATGGATAGATAGATGGATGGTCTGATAGCTGGATGGCAAATAGATAAACGGCTAGATAGATGGATAGATGATAGATACATAGATATATAGATACAGAGATACATCGATGCATAGATACATAGACACGTAGACGGATAGATGATTAGATGATTAGATGGGTGGATGGACAGGTGGATGGATGGATAGGTGCATGGATAAAGCAAGGATGCTTGTGATACATTAAGGACACCGACACCCAGAAAGAATGGGTTCGGTACCTCCAGCGCGAGGCAGCAGCAATTTTGACTTTCGCATTGGCGTTGAATGTCACTTGAATTCACGCTGAAGCTTGTCATTGCATGAATTGAGTGTTGGCGCAGGTTTACGGTGACAAGGTGCCATTTTCCGTACTTTGCAAGCTTGTCTTGTGCCAACAACCCAAATTCATTCGTTCATTTGGGTCACAACACGCACCCCAGGCCGGAACGCAGGATTTCGCCGTCCAGGTGGTTGCTGAATGGGTCCTTGGGTAGTGGACAGTCCAGCAATTGTCACGGATGATCATCGGTCAATCGGAGCTCTCGTTTGCCCACTGGAGTAGATTCCGTCAATGTCCGTCGCTTATATTTTTTGCCAATAGCAACAGGTTGGACAAAACATCCGCGATTTCAATTTGAACCTGTCGAAATACCGCTGATAGGGACCTGTGTACGGAACCATGCTATGTTTTGGGCAGTCGCGGTTTATGTGGTAGGGTCCCAGGCAGCTGGTATGCAATATCGCAGAGGGTCGGAATCTCCTGGTGCTCCTGAAGAGTCTTCGCGATGGGAATGTTTCCTATTGTAGCCACGTTTTAAAGGATGTACACTGTATGCCTTCCCATTTTCAACTGTTTCCTTTCGGACGCAGGGATGCGCACTTTTATATCGTCCATAGATTGTTTGGGGCCAGGCCAAAGATTGATTCTGCGATGGCTGATGCAATGGTTTGTTTGATTGATATCGATTGCACTCACTGGGGGATGGCAACCGACAACGACAGCAGGAACAGGAGAACAAAACTGATTGATCTGAACAAGGCTTTGCAGGATGCTGATGACATCAAGAATCATCCAACCTAGACAGGTTTTTCATCACCTGTCATGCTTTGGTTCCCATTTCGGCAGCGGCGACCTACCCATAGTGTCACATCCAATTTGTTTAAGCAAAATCGTTTGAACAACAAATGAGATATTTACCCATAGCCTCCTCGGTTGGTTGCAGAT
>VSDK01002872.1:101793-109293 GCA_009767595.1 Symbiodinium kawagutii | reverse complement strand
TGAAAGTGATGAATCATTAATGACACATGAGGGTTTGTTGACTCTCACATGACTTGAGGAAAGTGATGAATCGTTAATGAGACCTGTTGCTTTTTGACTCTCACCTTTGACTTCTCCGGCTCCTTGCGAGGCAGATGTGACGACGTGATCGCTGTGCGCCGAACGCGCACTCTTCCTGCACGGCCCCACGGTCGTAGTCACATGCAGATTATCAATGAAAATTTGAGGCGCAACGCATTTTGCATTTTTCTCAACTAACCTGTTGTTGCACAAGGAAACAAAGGCTGTATACCTTTTTGGCAGATTGCTGTTGTAAAAAATGCAGACAAAGGTATTGTAAAACAGCAGCAAACAAGATGCAAGCATTAGCAAACATGTGGCTCAAGATGTGGATGTGTTTAGGAGACAATTGGCGACTTGTACCATGGAAGAAACACTGCGAGTGAATGTTTTGCTCCCAAGTGGTCGCAGTGAAATTCTTGAAGTTCCAAAGGCCTCTACCATCGGTGACCTGAAATGTGTGGCTCAGGTATCTTTGGGCCAGAGATTCTTGCGATTTATTACTCCAAAGGGACGTGTGTTGAAAAACCTTCTGACTCCTTTGGAAGCTTCAGAGATTCAAGAGGATGAGCACTTTACTGCCGTTGCACAACATGCGCAAATAGCCGCAACGCACTCTGCCTTCGCTGTGTGGTGCATTGGAGGTGATCGGATTGTCACCTGGGGCCATCCAGACGTTGGTGGCAACAGCTCTGCAGTTCAGAATCGACTGAGGGATGTGCAACAAGTCCAGGCCACAGGCAGCGCATTCGCTGCTGTTTTGGCCAATGGACATGTTGTGACTTGGGCTTATAGACAGCATGGCGGAGACAGCTCCAGAGTGCAAGATCAACTGAGAGATGTCAGAGAAGTACAGGCTACGCCTGGTGGCGCCTTCGCAGCAATCTTGGCAAATGGAGATGTCGTCACTTGGGGCCATCCACGGTGGGGCGGCGACAGCTCCGCGATTCAACATCAGCTGAAGGACGTACAGCAAGTCCAGGCTACACTCGGTGCCTTCGCGGCCATTTTGACCAATGGACGAGTTGTAACTTGGGGAAACGGAGAATATGGCAGTGATAGCTCTGCAGTTAAAGATCAACTCACAAATGTGAAGCATGTCCAGGGTGCAGGCAGGGCATTTGCTGCCACTCTGGCCAATGGATGTATTGTAACATGGGGTGATCCAGCATTTGGTGGTGACAACTCTGTGCTACAGGATCAGCTCAGAAATGTGCAGCAAGTACAGGCAACACGAAATGGTGCATTCGCTGCCATTTTGGCCAGCGGAGATGTCATGACCTGGGGCGATCGAGAGCATGGCGGTGACAGTTCCGCAGTTCAACAGCAACTGAAGAATGTTGAACAAGTCCAGGCCACAAGTGGCGCATTTGCAGCTGTTTTGGCCAATGGACGAGTTGTAACCTGGGGAGATCCGATTTCTGGCGGTGACAGCTCGGCAGTTCAGAATCGACTGAGAGATGTGAGAGAAGTCAAGGCCACAGGAAGTGCATTCGCAGCTGTTTTGGCCAATAGACATGTTGTTACTTGGGGTGACTCAGACTACGGTGGTGACAGCTCCGGAGTGCAAGATCAACTGAGGGATGTTGGAGAAGTGCAGGCCACACGTGGTGGAGCATTCGCAGCGATCTTGGCAAATGGACGTGTAGTCACCTGGGGACATCCACGCTGGGGGGGCGACAGCTCCACTGTTCAAGATCAGTTGTGGTATTTGTAGCTTGTGATCTCTTGTGATCTCTTATGATTTCTTCCCACATTTTGTGGGAGTAATTTGAGCGAATGACTTGCTGCACAGAAAATTGGTTGAAAGCAGCTTCCAGCCGCTCGCAGAAGTCACACATTGGGCATCCAGAGGGGATGATCCTGGTCCGACTCCTTGACTAAAATGATCTAAGATTATTTCCTTCACAATGCCAGTTGACGAATGCAAAGGGCCATTTTTGGGCACGACAATAGGTACGAGCTGTTTCTAGGATAATGAGAGATCTATAGTTAGAAAGCAGAAATCCATGATATTAATGACCAGTTTGCTGACAATCATGTTGAAATGGGAGATAGTTTGACAGTGCTTACTGTGATCTGTAATGGCTAATCTAATGCTTCATTGTGATTCGTGGTGGTTAATGGATGGTCAGTCATGCTTGATCGTGGCTTTTGATGGTGCTTGACTGATTTGATACAATTTGTATGAGTTAACCATGATTAGCCAGGCAATGGCAAGCCAGCCTCCACAGATGGTGTCCCAGGGATTCCCTTCAACATATGGTAGTTTTGAAATAGGAAATTAATCAAAAGGTACGATGATTAGTGATGGTTGGGAACGTTCGATGGGTGGATTCAGGTTTGTTTGTGGTTGAACGTCGTCCATATATTTGGAAAGGGGCCACCGCGAAGAATTATTGGGCTAAAGCCACAGCCTCAAGATCCTCAAGCCGGCTGTTCTGGAAATACAATTGGTGATCCACATCCTGAGTGTCAAACACCCCTTAGGATTGATCACTTTGAAAGTGAGGCTGGAGTTTCATCCATTTTACAAATGATTTTTACATATTTGTCCAACCTCCAACTGTCAGATCCCCCAGCCATCTTGCTTTTGAAATTCACAGCTTTGGGTCTGGCGCGTCTCAGGTCAATCCCTTGCGCGCCGAATCTCAAAGCGCTGCTCCCAAAAGATCGGAGCTGCAATTGGGCGCGTGGCGAAGCGAAACTCTTGGACCATCGTCATCCGCTGATCCACCACCAGCCACCATAAAATTGCCGGTGGCTTGTGGTGGTCTATGGATTCTTTTTCGATCTTCCATTTATATGCATCTATCACCATAGCCTGTTGGCATTGGTGGGTTGACATGAACTTCATTCTACAATAAAGAGATTGGCGTAGGGCTTCAATACCCTGCCAGAATTCAACCCTTTTACTGCTACCTCACTTTCAAGTCCCAGCTAGGTATTTTACAAGATGTGCTTCCAGAAGCGATAAGGATGTGTAAAAGACAGAGTCATGATATGCAATCTGGCGTTGAAAGTGAAGGCAAAACTTCTCCAGTTAAAGCATCTCCCCCTGCGTTGCTGAATGGGTGGCATCAACGACAGTAGCCTAGTCTAGTCCTCAGCTGGAAGCATCAGACTGGAGACCTCCGCACTTGACCCGCCACCGACCATGGTGCTCACTCAGCTCGGGCGCCCAGTTGCTACGCCGTGTTGCTCTCTGCGTATTGAACGATTTTTTGTGCAGCAAGGTCGCAGATGGATGAAGTGGAGGTGGAGTACCAGCGGTACCTTAAGCTGGTCAGGGCCTGAATTTGTGTTTTTCCTGCTCTTCTCTTTCCTGCTTCTCCGCTTTCCTGCTTCTTTGCTCTCCGCTTTCCTTCTGAAAAGCATTGAGAAAAGCACAAACACAAACCATCTCAAGCCTTCAAACCATGAACCCTTAGACCACCAACCCCAAAACCATAAACCATAAACCCAGAGACCCTAGAACCCAAGAACCGTGAACCCGAAAACCGTGAACCCTGAAACCATCAACCCTATAAGCATGAAGCCTAAAACCTTAAAACCACACACACCAAAGCCACAAGTTTAAAAGCCTAAACTTAAAAGCATCAACAATAAGCCTTGAAACCATAACCCCATCAAATCTTGCAAATTCCATCGCACATCGCAAGCCAGGATGTCACTAATGTTGCGAATACCATGGAAAATAAAAGGTGGGGTGTCCCAAATGTTGCAAATACCTTCGGAAATGATGGCAGGATATCCAAATTTCCAGTCTAGGGAAAAGAGTCCAAAAAAAGAAAGCTTTCGGAAAATGCTCCAAACTTTCCACCCATTTGATTCCTTACCACATTTTGACATAGGAACGGTCACGTGGAAACCAGAGTGACGATGTGGCACATCCTTGCACGAGCACACCTATATCAAAGCAAAGGTGCTTCTTGTCCAGCAATGTAATCAACATGGGCCAAGAGCAAGTCATAAGCCGCCAGGCAGGCGTGGAATTACGAATTAGAGTTCATTTTGGACACAAACATTTGGCAAGCCGTGATATAGAAATATGGAAGGATGGATAGATAGATTGCTGGATCGATAGATGGATAGATAGACTGCTAGATTAGATTGATGGATTGAAGGGTGGATGCATCGGTGGATAGATAGACTGATACATGGATAGATGGATTGATGGATAGATGCATGGATGGACCGATGGATGGATGGATGGATGGATGGATGGATGGATGGATGGATGGATAGGTGCATGGGTAAAGCAAGGATGGGTAAAGCAAGGATGCTTGTGATACACTAAGGACGCCGACACCCAGAAAGAATGGGTTCGGTACCTCCAGCGCGAGGCGGCTGCAATTTTGACTTTCGCATTGGCGTTGAATGTCACCTGAATTCACGCTGAAGCTTGTCATTGCATGAATTGAGTGTTGGCGCAGGTTTACGGTGACAAGGTGCCATTTTCCGTACTTTGGCACGCAAAATTGCAGACCAACCCCGCAGGGTCGAACTCTCCTGGTGCTCTTGAAGAGTCTTCACGGTTGGAATGCTTCCTATTGTAGAAAAGCGCTAAAGGATGTACATTGTATGCCTTCCCATTTTCAATTGTTTCCTTCCGGATGCACACATTGTCCATACTTTGTTTGGGGCCGGGCCAAAGATTGATTCTGTCTTGGTAGATGGTAGATGCAATAGTTCGTTTGGTTGATATGGATTGCACTCGCTAGGGGATGACAACCGACAACAACAACAACAACAACAACAACAACAACAACAACAACAACAACAACAAGAACAGGAGAAGGAAATTGATTGATCCCACAAAGGCTTTGCAGATGCTAACGACACCAAGAATCATCCAACCAAGACAGGTTCTTCATCACCTGTCCTGCTTTGGTTCCCATTACGGCAGCGGAGACTTACCCATATTATCACACCCAAAAGTCTTAAACAAAATCGTTTGAACAACAAATGAGATATGTAGCCATAGCCTCCTCGGTTGGTTTGCTGGTTGCAGATTCGCCAAGTACATCCAGCTGAATCCAGCTATCCAACGATGCTCTAGTTGGTCCCAAGGGGTGGGTAGGTGGAGCTGGTGCCAACTCCTCATTCTCGCCGCGGTGTGGATTTGGTGGTGACAAAGACTGTCGCCGCTGAGTCTGGAAGCCCAGGGCTTGAGGAATTCAGGTGGACTGCCCATAGCTGCATTGCTGGCAGGTTCTTGACACATCGCTTTAGATTCTTTATCTAATCTTTTTTGATTCTGGGGATTGAAAACGACGATGCCACGCATAGCAGGGGAGCTGGTCCCTGTCTTGCCTGACGACTGTTCAATCCAATGTTTTATTGTGAGTTGTGTCGTCGATCATTTCGAGTTCCTCCACCGATTTCTGAGGGCCTGTCAGTTTCAAAGATGAAGGCAGCCAATTCCGTAATTCTTTAATTTCTCAATGACGCCTCTTTTTCCTGCAAGATTTTGGCCAATGCTGCGCCCAGAAGGCACACATAGGTGAGCCACAAACACTGCTGGGATGTCCCTACGACTATTTGGTGGTGATGCGGAGGGGCCTGTGCTGTTGGGTATATGCTACGGCCGGCACCTCGCTTAGGACCATGTCCATGGCGGAGAGTGCTGGAGGCGGATTGATCGAGGACGAGCTGAGTCACAGTTGCGTCAAGCCACAACAGCAACAACCTAAGTATCACTTGCGAACAATCAGCAAAGTGGCTATGGGTCATGGGTTCCTGTACCCCTGGCAAACATCCCGCACATGATCAGCGTAGTCTTTGTTGGGACATTCACCTACCCAAGTTTGGCTAATGGATGCTAATGGTTTTAGGATGTAGATTGTGATTCCGACCACGGATTCGACTGGAGCATCGCCACAATTGGGGGAGTGGGTGGTACTCCCCAATATTTAAACTCGGTTGCATCATCCGAATGAACATAAAAGACTTCCTGATGCTAAGGTGGCCGAGTCACCTCAATGATATTGAGGGAAGTCGTACATTAGAAACGGCTATCAAGCAGTACACAATGTAGCCAATGAGTAAAAAAAAGTAAACACAGAACAATCACCCGTTTTGTTTATGGCCACTACTTCCCAAATCAACGATTGTCAATTATAATTGACTCACTTACACTGGTGATTGATATTCGCAAGTCATTGTGTCGAACAAAGGCAATGATCGAACATGGTCAACTAATCATGGTTCAACAACCGAAACTATTTGGGCTGCTCCACCAAGCCAAGTCGCCAGTGTTGGATCTTGGTACAGCGGCAGCTGAGGTTGTTTCCACCTAATTGGGGGTTGGCAGCACCTTTGCCATCAGCATGAAACAGCTCTGCTTAATGGTGAGTGGTAGTTGATGGTTCAAAATGGCTACACAATGTTTCCATTTATTGTTTTGATTTGAAGACCAAAACTCGCTTAATCATCCATGGTGTTTGATACTCAGTGATCATAGTTACTAGTTCATAGTTGGTGCTTGCTATGATGGTGTTTCCACGATGAACTGATATGGCCACAAAAACCGATAGTTTATATTTCCATCACTTATCTATGATCAAATTACACGCCTCCGACCTCCGCTATGTCTCCAACATGTTTCAGGGTTTCCTTATGTTTATCTCCTCAAATTGGGCGTTGCATGCGCGTTTTGCCATGAGCAACAGGGGTTACTTGGTTACCAGTACTTGGTGGTTCCACAAATCCCTCGTGAGTGTTGAGAAATAGCTGGGTCAACAGTACAACGGTTATATGTAACGGTGGAATGTATTTTGGATAGTGCTAATGAATCTGATTAACAGCATTTACAAATGATAGTTGGCGCTTACTACAGTGGTTGTACCATGATAACCCATACAACCCCAAGAACCGATCGGTTATGTTTCTATCGGTTGATCTTTGATTCTGATTAAATTGCATACTTCCGACCTCCAATGTTTATGCTTGCGGTTCCCAAATTCTACCAGGAGCAGGACGTCCCTACCCATGGTACGAACCTGCAGACCCAGGCGGTGGCGGGCAAGTTTGCTTGGAAATGTGCCTAGCAATGGTTAGCAGCTTGGGCTAGTGGTTCCACAGGTCAACAGTACAATAGTTATATGCAATGGTGAGATGATGTGAAATGTATGTTTGGATAGTGTTATTGAATCTGATTAGTAGCACTGACAAGTATTGGTGAAATGTATCTAGAGAGTGTTAATGAATCACACCTAGCGATGAATGTACCTGGTGAGTTCAGTGAGGCTGTAGACTGTAGATACCGTTCTGGGATCAATGGTTGCTTGTAAGGAAAAATAGTGGATATGACGATGATGATGATGATGACGACGATGACGATGATGATGATGATGACGACGACGACGATGATGATGATGATGATGATGATGACGACGATGACGATGATGATGATGATGATGATGATGATGATGATGA
>VSDK01002872.1:59869-99869 GCA_009767595.1 Symbiodinium kawagutii | reverse complement strand
AACACCGAAAGCTGCTGAAGTGGAATGGAGTGGCTTTGACAGTCAGTCTGCTTGCACCTTAGACCTTCCATGACCTTGTTTGAGCAACATGCCTTTCAATTTTTTGCCGGATCATTTTTCTCTTGGGTTCGAGACTATGCCGCGGAAAACTCAACAAATGGCTAGCATAACATACGGGTGAGCTGAAAGAACTCTTCCAAGCGTGCTATTGTTTTGCCATCTGTGCTGCAGATGAGCCGCAAAGAGAAAGAGCTTTGGTGGCGAGCATCAGGCCAGTTCTCGAAGAGGTTCTTGCACTGCAGTCTATGGGCCGAGCCCGCTTGCCTTGGCTAAGTATACCCGTAATATACATTTACATGTTCATAGTGATATCTCATGTATATACATCCATTCAATAAACATAATATACTGTAATAACAACATCATATATCAATATTATACCCCTAGCGTTTGTGTGAAAACACCGTTGCCAGAGCCGTCCCAGGAAACTGAGAACTTTGCACAGCCCGCGCTGAGAAATTCAGGTGGAGAAAACCATTGGGGAACCCTGGAAATTTGAGTGATGAATGATGAATGGTGTCCACATTATACCTGCAAATTTGTGCCAGATGAGTGATGAAAGTGATGAATCATCAACCATGGCTGTAATCTTCACTATTGGCAAGCAATTCTCAACCATTTTTCACCACATCTCGCCAACTTGATTGTTGGGCGTAGAGCCCTTTTATCACCCATTGTTCACCAGCATTCTCCACCAGTCGCCATGATTCATATCCCACTTATCACCAACCGATCGGGAACCGCTCAACTGACGGAATTGATAAGTCAGAACAGGGCATTCGTTTTCTATTCCAAAGGGTGGCTACCGAAGCTGCCGAAAAAAGCGCGAGTGAAATTAGGGATCGGCTGGGTAAGGAAGGATTAAAAAGTATGGCGAACTATGGTAGCAATAGTCAATCACTGTTTGTTAGTAGTAAATGAGGCTTCAGAATATTCGATATTGATCACTAACAGTGGCTCTAACAATGGTCACTCTAGATAGTTCCTTGGATTTACTTGAATATTTTGGGCTACTAATTCTTAACCCTTGATAATGTTCAGTTTTGGTTATTGCAGGAGATAAGATCCAACAACCCATGATCTGGGATATGCACAGTCCAGCCCCGTGACTAACAAACACAATCCTCCAGGCTGAGGGGTGGCCGCAATCTTGGCAAACGGTTCTGGCTACAAAGCTCCAGGTTTTGCAGTTTGTTTGTTGATTACCTTTTGATTGGCCATCCACGTGTTGGGCTCCCAGCCACGGATGGTTTTCTTGATGGTTATTCCAGATGCTGACGAAGAGTGAGGGGTCCGCCGCGCCAAGAGCGCTGTCAGATCACCGGTTCATTCAAAACGGGTGGGGAGCTTGTTTGGTCAGTTGGTTGAGGCCTATCTCGAATCTTTTGCTTCATATTGGTTCCTTCGTGATTCGCTGGTCACATCCTTATAAGAAGTGTTTCATCATTATAAGATATAGACACATGTGTTTTCGACGATTATGAAACATCAGTACTGGTTAATCATCATGGGATCAATATCAATTGTAATTACTGGCGGTGGTTCTTGTTGGCATTGGTCCACAAAACCTTACTGACCAAAAATTATCCATCATCATTGATCATTGTTAACCAATCCTTGTTGGTCAGCATCTATATTGGCTAGACACCATTATATTACAATGACCGAATTGAACTATCAGAATCACCATTTATCACCATGTAATCACCAATAATTGGGATGATGGGCATTGTAATCACCATTGATTGTGATGATTTAGCCCAATGCTGATTACAATGCTGAGCTAGTAACCAATCATCACCATGTATTTATCACCAATGTCTTCACAATAAAAGTTACCACGATCACAACGAAGCGATGCCTCCCCGGTAGCAAGTTGGTGTGTAAGCCAATGACCCATAGTTCTATCAACGGTTATTTCTACCATCAGCCTTGTAAGTAAAGAGTGGGCATCACTTTGTATCAACCAGTATGAAACACCAACCAATTAATCAATCACCAACGTTTCCAGGTGATTTCTCCGTGTTTCCTTTATTTTTTCCATGAGTTCCTCCATTTTTCACCATGTTTCCATCAATTTTCGCCATGGTTTCCTCACTTTCCGCCTTCATGATCATCACCATCTCCAGCTCTACGAAGCATTTTACGGTGCGGCAACGGCTTCACGGCTTGGCGGCTTTGCGTCAGGCTGGCTGTCAGAAGCGAGCCGAGCCTCATGATCGCCATCAGATTGACAACATGTGAATCATTGCCATCATTTTCAATGGCAAATTGCTCAATTTCAAACATGACAACTGACTGTGTGTTTGGCTTATTATCTACCAGATCATGAACGACTCATCCATCCTGCAATTAACTCATGACCAGTTAAGAATCAACCGACAACCAACTAATAGGCGCATCATTGACCATGAATCCAATTGTCAACCAATGTCAAACACACAGCAGGGAAGCAGATCGTTTCTCACCGCACAGAGACAAACCTGAAAAACGATTGAGCGGCACTGCCAGCAGTTTTTCAGCTTTCTGCAGTCGATACATCAGTTGGAACTGGGCCACGAGAAGGGTTTTCCACATGGACGAAATAGGTACAGGTCGCACAAGATCAAACGAGCAGATTTCTTGCCGAGCAAGGTAGCTGCGTGGCCCAAGGACTGTGTGAAGTTACAAAACCACAAGACGATTTGTCGATTTGTGACGACTTGTCGGGTTTGGAAACGTTGGTTTCTAGTGACTCTTGTGAATCAGGGGGCCTTTTTTTGTCGATTGAGGTTACCTTTTTTGCTCGTTCACATGATGCCCTTGAAATCATCAAATGAAGTACTTCTTCCAATCACTTATGCCTTGGATCGGCGTGAATCATCACTCGACATCATGGCGCACTTCGACTTGGCTGGGAGGCATGGCCACCCGGCAGTCATAACCCCTCAGTCAAGGTCAAAACAATGGTACTGAGCTGCTGTTTTTCATGGTCTATTTACAGGGTTCTATGTCGGGATGACAATGATTCCTTAGTGGTGGTGCACCAACATAGCCAGTACAAAACATGATGCATATACAATGAATATGAACCATGCCTCTCAAGAGCACTGTTTAAAACTCTTCGTTGCATAGTTTTTCGCGGACTGCAATGCCTTGCGGTAGCTCTTCTGAGGTGATTGGGATTGAGACATCGTCGCAAAGATTTGCGTGGCAAAGTTTTGTTTTGAATCAGAAAGCTCAGACAATCGGTTGACAATGTTGTGTCACACCCTGCAACCATGGGCTATCGAAAACCACAGATGGTGGTCAGATGCAACTGCAATCCTACACGGGAGTTTGCAATCAGGATTGATATGGATACTGGATACTGTAAATCAAGGGAACATGGGGGACCATTTCTCTATTGACTGATCCATATACCTCCAAACTTGGTGGGTTCCTCCATTTTCAGCGATGGTTGGGGGTAGACCGTGGACAAACCACGTTGTTTTTTTCGCTGAACGGGATACATTGGTGACCAGCGTTGGCAGGGCTTGGTGGGGGCACGTGATTTAATCAAATTGGCGTGCCTTCGATCAGATGAATCTGAAGGGGCGTAATCAGAAGTGTGAGATTTCAAATAGTTGTTTGCAAAATTTCGTCATTTTGTTCCATCCGGTTGGGCATGGATGGAAGTTCGAAGGTCTCCTTTTCCTGAGCCTATCTACAAGCTCATGAATGTGACATACTTGATTTGCATGACCACTCCGTGCTAGTTTTAGGTTCAATCAAATGGTCCTGGTTGATGTACTGGGGCCATGCTGCTTGCTGGTGTGAATTGCTACTAGGGTTATTTGGAGAAGCCTTCATGATTTCCTTTGACCGGCGAATGTTTCTCGTCCATCAATTTCATCAACCTGGGCCAAGCGCACGTCATAAGCCGCCAGGCATGGAATGACGAATTGAAGTGACTTGCGCAAACAAACATTTGGCAAGCCGTGATATAATGTGATATAGATAGATGGAAGGATGGATAGATAGATTGCTAGATAGATAGATGGATAGATATACTGCTAGATGGATGGATTGAAGGGTAGATGCATTGTTGATATATAAACTGATACATGGATAGATGGGTTGATGGATAGATTCATGGATAAAAAGAGCGATAGCGATAGATGGACAGATGGATGGATAGATGGACAGATGGATGGACAGATGAATGGATGGATGGACGGACGGACGGACGGACGGACGGATGGATGGATGGATGGATGGGTGGGTGGATGGGTGGATGGGCGGATGGATAGGGGACTTCCACCACGTCGTGAGAGTGGGATTCTGCAGCAAAATGACGTCGTCGTGCCATGATAGCGAAAAAATGAAAATGACGAATGACTAACTGGAAGCTGATCTTGATGCAACAGTCAAAAGAGGCCAGGCAAATATGGGCAAATGACTGGATGGCATACCTTTGGCTCATTTCTGAAACAATCCGAGTTTGTGAGCATCCAACAAATTTTCGAAATGGGAGTCAGTTCATTTTTTGTGGCACCAATGTGCACTCATGCCAGCTTGTCACACCAACATGTCATGCATAGTTTTTTTTCTTTTCCAAACGTCTTTCCTGCAACTAGCTTGATTCTAGCTTGCAGCTAGCTTGGCACAACCATCCTTCTCAACGTTGACGAGCTGCCACTCCTCATAAACCAAAATCCCAACATAGCCGCATCCCTGCAGCCCCACAGGCACCATACAATGGTAAAGATGGAATGAGATAATGCAATTCCATTAATCATGTTTTGCTCCTATACTATACAATAAATTGTTGACCCTATTTCCGCGGTAGTGTAGCAGCTTGATCTCTGGCATGTGCCTCCGACGCTACAAGGCTAATGCCACTGTGTTTCCATTGTGCTGGAGCTGAACTGCAAATGTTCTTGCAGCAATGGAATCTCGCTTGAAATAATGGATGGGTCGGTTTAAGGAATGAGGTTTTTGTAGATCCCACAGGTTCAACGCAGAAAAGAAACATTGACAGATTGAGCGCGTAAGAACTTGTTATTAGCAAGGATTTGCTAGATAGATGGTTTTTGAAATTCACCAAAGCGGATGGCATCAAAAGTCAAGAAAAAACATCATCAGCGCTGAAAGTTTTCTTCTCCAAGTCAATGGCATAATCATGCTACGATAGAAAGACAATAAAAGTGCAAAAGTGTTGATTGCCACTCAGGTTCAGCAATTGCAGTCAAAAGTCGACTGGCTACTGGCTCAGTGGGATTGGGAATTGCTCGGATGCTGTTGACATGATGTATGTGTATGTTGCCCTGCAAAATGGAATCTATCACACTGACATCGATGTGGCATTATGTTGCCCGAGCCCTTCCACGATCACATAGTAATCGATGGCATGTAATTGCATTTGCATGGCACTCACTCCTAGAAAACTTCACATAGGTTGATATTTTTGGAGTCCACTTCAACATCCCAGAGAGAATGGCTACAGGTCTCACTGGCATGAGCAGTTTTGATCCATTTGACTGACTGTCAATCAGGAATCGCCAGGCCACACTCAGAAAGGTGCTGTTTTTCATCTTTGAGATCATGAGGTTGGCTCCAAAATTTTTGATGCTGACGCCTGCTGTTGACGCATCGTGTTTGTTTGCCTGTTTGCCCTTTGCTTCTTCTCGGATGGTTCTTTTTTGCAAACGTCATCAAGCACAAACACCAAATCTTTGGAAGGAGTGAAGGCGCCCCTCATTCTTCTTCAGAGTGTGATGTGAAATCCCAAGCTTTACCTTGCATCTCGATTCATGAGAGGCTATAACCTGTTTACAGTTTTAATGGTAAATCGCTTAAGCTGGAAACCATAACTGTTTGAAACCCATTTGCTTCACCCATGTCCTCCAACTCTCGCAACACTGTTTCCACAGTTGTTGCCTTGTCGAGGCATTCGAGCGCAGATAGTTGACCAGGCGCGGCTTTCTTCTCCGCAATCAGCATTGAAGTGGTTGACAAGCGAAATGGGAACCATCGTCCTCCTTGGCGTCCTGCGAATGATATCAGGGGCCCCAGCGGAATCTGTCAAAAAGGCAATGGTTGGGAGACCCAAATTGAACAAGTTCACCACATTGACCACATAGCCCAAACGGTGCTCTAAACCAACTACAGGGCCCAAATCAATTTTTTGGGGGTCACATGATAAACAGTGTGATATTTTTCCCAAGGCACATTGCCATCACGCCATTCTCCACTTCCGAAACTAAACCTGAAATTGAATAAACAACCGCAGAAATTTGATAAGCAATTCAGCGGCACCCATTGTGAATAGATATAATCACTTTGAAGGAGAATGAGTCTTAGCAAGTGTTGGAGAAACCTCAAAGGAGACATTGAAATGAGTCGAGATACAGTTCGCGGTGAGCGAAAATTTGATTTTTCAAAGCGGCGCAGAGATACAGCGCATCTCCTGCTCCTCCGCACACCAAGTCGCAGGTGTTGTTGATGGCCAGCTTGAACCTGACATTGAGTAACCAAACATGAGCAATTATTGGGGCTGGTTGACTGCATTGCCCCCTAATTTTCTACTTGATAGGTATTGATCCTTTGGGAGCAGATCAAATCGGAAAGCCAAGGAACCGGTTTTGGAGTGATGCGACCTGCTCAGCATTAGCAACCCTCGATGCATCCACGCTCAATGCTGCGGCTGCAGGCTCTTCTGAAGCTGCTGCAGGGCTGGAACTCCTATGCAGGAAGATTTTGAAGCTCGGCCCAGGAACAATGATCTGCCCAAGCAAAGAATAATAGTTGGTCCGAGAATTAGTTGTTGCTCATCCACGATTTGGCTACAAAATCGTTCAACATAGTAGCATGTAGGGGTCTCAGATTGGCCCGTCATAGCACTAGGAGCATCAGGATGTTTTTCCAGGATCAAATTTGACAATTTGTAGTTAAACTGTTGGTCGGGAGAGGCCAGGCAAAAAAACACCTGTTGTATTTACAATGATTCATTGACCCCAGATTAATCCTGCATGAGAATAGGTGCGGCTCCTGCTTTCAACCCACATCTCACCATTCGGGTTGTAGTTCTGGTTGTGTTTTGCGATCAGTGCCTCCGCCTTGTCCTTCAACGATTCCATTGCGACCGCAAAGTGGGTCACTGAAACCTAGCGGACACAGTTGACACAGTCAACGGTGTCAACCGTGTCAACGGTGTCAACTGTGCCAACCGTGTCAACCGTGTCAACCGTGTCAACTGTGTCAACCGTGTCAACCGTGTCAACGGTGTCAACCATGGGCTGCGCCAGCTCATCAACCTTCCTGTTAACCGCGGGCAAGAACCCATAACCAATCAATCAGCCTGCTAGCCAACAGATGTAGCAACATGACATCCCCGCTAGCTTGTGGAGACGAACGTGTGGATTGTGGCCACGTAACTCTCAACATATCCAAGTAAGAAGAATCTACTGGACCGGGAATTACATTGAGCAATTTCAAACGTTCAATGAAATTCTGGCCACGTAACTTTCAACATCTCCAAGAAAGAAGAATCTACTGGACCGGGAATTACATTGAACAACTCCAAATGTTCAAGGTAATTCTGGCCACGTAACTCTCAACATATCCAAGTAAGAAGAATCTACTGGACCGGGAATTACATTGAACAATTCGAAATGTTCAAGGTAATTCTGGCCACGTAACTCTCAACATATCCAAGTAAGTAGAATCCACTGGGCCGGGAATTACATCGAACAACTCCAAATGTTCAAGGCAATTCTGCCACGTAACTCTCAACATATCCAAGTAAGGTAAATCCACTGGGCCGGGAATTACATTGAACAACTCCAAATGTTCAAGGTAATTCTGGCCACGTAACTCTCAACATATCCAAGTAAGAAGGATCTACTGGACCGGGAATTACATTGAACAACTCCAAATGTTCAAGGCAATTCTGCCCACGTAAGTCTCAACATATCCAAGTATAAGGTAAATCTACGGGACCGGGAATTACATTGAACAACTCCAAATGTTCAAGGTAATTCTGGCCACGTAACTCTCAACATATCCAAGTAAGTAGAATCCACTGGGCCGGGAATTACATTGAACAACTCCAAATGTTCAAGGCAATTCTGCCCACGTAACTCTCAACATATCCAAGTAAGGTAAATCCACTGGGCCGGGAATTACATTGAACAACTCCAAATGTTCAAGGTAATTCTGGCCACGTAACTCTCAACATGACCAAGGAAGAAGAATCTACTGGACCGGGAATTACATTGAACAACTCCAAATGTTCAAGGCAATTCTGGCCACGTAACTCTCAATATTTCCAAGTGAAGGAAATCTATTGGGTTGGGAAGCACATTGAACAACTCCAAATGTTCAAGGTAATTCTGGCCACGTAACTCTCAACATATCCAAGTAAAGTAAATCCACTGGGCCGGGAATTACATTGAACAACTCCAAATGTTCAAGGTAATTCTGGCCACGTAACTCTCAACATATCCAAGTAAAGAGAATCTTCTGGACCGGGAATTACATTGAACAACTCCAAATGTTCAAGGCAATTCTGCCACGTAACTCTCAACATATCCACGTAAGAAGAATCTTCTGGACCGGGAATTACATTGAACAACTCCAAATGTTCAAGGTAATTCTGGCCACGCAACTCTCAACATATCCAAGTAAGAAGAATTTACTGGACCGGGAATTACATCGAACAATTCCAAATGTTCAAGGCAATTCTGCCCACGTAACTCCTGCCATATCCAAGTATAAGGTAAATCTACTGGGCCGGAAATTACATTGAACAACTCCTAAATGTTCAAGGCAATTCTGGCCACGTAACTCTCAACATATCCAAGTGAAGGAAATCTTTTGGGTTGGGAAGCGCATTGAGCAACTCCAAATGTTCAATGTAATTCTGGCCACGTAACTCTCAACATATCCAAGTAAGTAGAATCTACTGGACCGGGAATTACATTGAATAATTCGAAATGTTCAAGGTAATTCTGGCCACGTAACTCTCAACATATCCAAGTAAGTAGAATCTACTGGACCGGGAATTACATCGAACAACTCCAAATGTTCAAGGCAATTCTGCCACGTAACTCTCAACATATCCGAGTAAGGTAAATCTACTAGGCCAGGAATTACATTGAACAACTCCAAATGTTCAGGGTAGTTCTGGCGCAATAAAATGTTTTTTTGGTTGGTTATTGGTTCCCCTACCACTACGGACCTTTCCAAACCATTCGACTGGCAACCGCTAATGCTTCACAAGAAATTTTTGAGACACATCATTCCAAACCACGAACCATCAACCAATGATCATCCATCGTCACCGTGATCAACCATTCATAACCATCACTGACCATTTTAGAACACCTGAACCATCATTAAACAATTTTGACCATTATGAAAGCAGCGTACTAAACACAACCAACTCTTGATTGACGACCATGAAACCACTTGATTGAACACAATTGATTATTGTTGTCTACACCAGTTCATGGTCATCATAGCCCTTCCTTCTCCATTCCCCACCGTCATCGGGCCGATCATTCACCATTACCCATGAATATCGTTAGCCTCATTCCTTATTTAACCATGATTGTTTCCCATGAAACCGCTACTTATCCCTTACTTCTCCCCCACGTAACCATCAGAATTGCCCATGAACTTGCATCAAAGCCATCCTCGCCCTTCATCTTCCACCCTACGTGGAAGGAGGCCTTTGATCGTGGTGAGCAACAAAAAAAACAATTTGATTAGCTCCCCCATTGATGATTAGCAAGGATGAACCAAAGACATTGGCGAATTAATTGGTCCCATTGACGGTTAATACTTTAAGTTTAGCATCCCCGGGGATAGTAACTCATACATTTCCCATGGTTGTAGAAGTTAGTTCAGCTACCTTATAGGGTGCAACCAACCATAGTTACATCTCAGTTCTGACATGTTCTGACCCCACCTACACCTGAGATAGCGTTTGGGAACAGTACCTTTAGCCATGCCTAAATTCAATGTTGAATTCATGTTAGCCCATTGCTGGGATAAATGTTTGGGCATCGATTTTAGGAGCGCTACATATTGCGGAATTTAAATTAAAGTTTAGGCTCGTATAGAAGCTCATATGGAGGCAATGCGACACACAAGGTTTAAATTTGGGTTCATTAAGTTGGGGCTGAACAAGTTTACCTAAAATCTTTTCCGTACTGCGGCTGAGCAAGACCCCAATGACATACCATAGCAAAACCATGCAATAGCCCAAAAACATTTGAGGAAATTAGTTAAACTATGTTGTGTTCATGTTCAACAATTGTTAGGTTAACAGATGAGGTTTTCATAAACTTTAGTGACATCAGTTTTTCTTATGCCCAAAATCAATTTCAGATTATATTAACCCTTGCTAAGATACATTCATGGCGAGACCCACTTTGCTGACGCAGTCAGTAAGTTGTTTTGTGGAGTCGTGGAGTACATTGCATCTTGGACAGATACCTACAAAATCCAATAAAAGACTTGCAAGACCAAGTTCACACCATGAACAAAGAGAACCCGGGCCAGCTGGTGAGCACACAAAACACAGTTGACAGGCTTGGACACAGTGGACACAATTGACACAGCTGGCACACTTGACACAGCTATCATACTTGGCACAGCTGACACACTTGACACAGTTGACACACCTGACACGGTTGACACAGTTGACACGGTTGCAGTTGTCAACTGTGTCAAGTGTGTCAACCGTGTGTCAACCGTGTGTCAACCGTGTGTCAACCGTGTGTCAACCGTGTCAACCATGTCAACCGCGTCAACTGTGCGTGGTCAATTGTGTTTTGTGTGTTCGCGACCCAGTTTGCCAACGCACTCTGTGATTCTGTGGAAACCCACTTCGACGCCATTGACTCGAATATCTTCAGCCTGGAATGCCGCTGCACACACCTTGAAGGTCGTAGAGTTTTGTCGCACGGTAGAACCTTCCTTCAGAGCAGTCACAGTTGGTCCAAAGTCGGGGAATGTTGGAATGTCGATGTTCTTTCTCCTAGTTCGTAGGTCTTGTTGCTCAGCCGGGTGAGCAGCTCCGATCCAGAATGGTTCAAGACCATGGAAGCGCAAATCGTTGGACGTTGCTGTTGGATTTTCTGCAGGGAGAGGGCAGCAGTACAGTGTGGCTGCAATATTTGCAGGCTGAATTACACATGTTCAATCACAACAAGCCTTGACACAACATCTCCCCTGACTTAAATCTAGTGATTAACTATATGATAGTTCTGTGTTTGATTTGACTGCAGTATAAATCAATAAGTTGCTTCTAAGGTATAGATTCATGAGGCATGGCCAAGAACTTGCCTCAAAGGCAGCGAGTGCCGTGAATCCAGCGTAAGCACGTGAACTTTAATTTTGGCACGCAAAGCGCTTGAAGTGTCTTTTTCACCAGGTCAATGCCAGCAGCAACCTACAGCCATTGCAGGGGTACAGCACATTGGGTACAGAGGTTTCCCTACCATTACCCCAAAAAAGACACAAAGATGCCACACAGCACCTGCTAACTCCAACCCCAAAGAACCTGCTTCAACTCTTGGACGTCCGTGAAAGCACGGTCCAAATAAGGAAGCGGAACTCCTTGTCGAGGAGAAGCCTTCGGTCTTGGCAAGGACTATGATTGGCAGCTACAGGCCAGGGATTTAGCTGAAGTTTGGTACGGAGGACATAGGAATTTTCAAGGCTAATGATACGTGGGATTAACAAAGTGTAAGGTCCAATGTTGGAGTTCACAAAAAGGCCGATGGTACCTGACATGCACTCACGAAATCCATAGAATACATCCCCAAAATGCGAGAAAGTTTGGAAGGGCACAGGGCAATCAGAACCCCGCACTGAATTATCAGCAACCAAGTAAGTGTGGTGCGAGAGGTACATGATGAAGCCTGCAGGGCTAGACGACCTTTGCATGTAGTGGTTCCTTCAATTGACAAATTGGGTGTTTTCATCGTTTGTTCTGAACTGCATCACTACAATGACTATAAGAACCCTTGCTGTAAGCAACTTAAGAAAGCTAACCATGGCTACCGACTAAAAAGCATACTGAGTAATGAAGGGTTATGAGTACAACACTGGAAAGCAGGTCCTGTTTAGGCACTATTTGCTAGACAAGGATATGTTCACTTTACCTGGAATAGCATACCAAACCTTTGGAACGCAAGTGGTAGATAGTGCAAAAATACAATAATCAATGATCAAATCAAGAATTCCGAAAAACATTGGAAACACATTCTTCCGGGAAGTGAATGTTGGTCTTGACAACTCTAGTAACGGAAAATTAGAAAATCCAGGCACCTAAGATACCAAAAATGTTATTCCAAGCCAAACAAGAAACGGAGATTTCAGGTTTCCACATCTCGCTTCTGGGGTGCATGCTCACTCCATGAACCACTCCTTGTTTCCTTATTCGGCTTTGTTTCAGCATGTTGTTCTTGTCAGCGCCAGAGACCACTGCTAGGCCCGTAAGCACCCCGTCTCTCTTTCCATAGATTGATACCATGGCTACCAAAACAACACCCCAAGGTTTTTTGCATGCAGGGTTCGATGCATTATCATAGGGGAACTCATGAGTAATTTCGTCGTTAGACCAGCCATCTCGGGAAATGTGCCGTGTTATTTTGACATGGGCCCCTGGTCATTGTAATTTGAGCAGGTACTCCGAAACCCGTGGATTACCAAATCAGAAGAAATTTCAAAGTAGTTCCCAATGGTTCCGAGAATCCGGGTCCCAACCCATGCCAAAGATCTGATCTTCAGATTGCAGTCCTTCAGTCGAAGGTCTTTCCTTGGTGCAGGGATTCCAGAAAGTAAAATGCGAAACCGGCCCAATGTGGTGTGATGACTTGGACTGGCTACTCGCAGGTTCTTTGACATCCTGTTTGGAACCTTGGCAAAAGTGATGTGAAACGGCAAGTCAGATTGATGTGTTTTTCTTTTGGGTGGAAAATGGAATTCTCAAATTAGTACGTTTTGACATTCTGCTGAGTGTGGACCAAAATCAGAATTAGAACGTTTAGATGTACTTTAGGCCAAGATATTCCAAAGCATAAGTCACATCCCGAACGTCGGATTCTTCACGTGGACTGAGACCTTTGGATTTGCATTCGCCATCTCAATCCGCTTTGCTATCCTCCTCTTTGGCTTCCGGCTTGCAGTCAAGGTCATCTTCATCGGCTGGTTCATCTTTCTCCCTCGTCCGGCATGTGGTCTTCCTGGACAGGCAAGGCCACAAACTGGATGGGAGGATCTCAAAAAAGGTTGTGAGCGCATCGTTTAACACTTCCAAGAATCAAACATTTTCGATGGATGGGAAAGGCTTAGACTTCCTGATAAACTAGTTGCATGGTAGGTTGGGTTAAACAGGGAAACATTTGATAGTTGATTTAAACATATTCAAATTAGAAATGAAATGCTATTGCGTATTGTTACCATGACAATTGTTTGGCTCAACCCTGTCCTTTTGTCAAGCTGGGCCGGTCTGTTCGGGTGCACAATCACACACACAGAGAGTTCTGGGGCCAATCAGAGAGCAAATTGCGGATGCAAGTGAGAAAGTATAAGTAGTCATACTTCTCCGAAGACAGTATTCCCACCACAGGGCAGTTCAACCACACCACAATGGTGTGGTCCTCTGGTGAGCCACAATGGGCATCATCGAAGCAACATCTTATCCACGATTTGCTGTTGGGTAGGAGTGCTGATTCGGCATGTTCCATCTTGGAAGGGAAGATGCATAGGTTCTCTTGGATGTATTCAGTAACCACCGCCCATGCTCGGTCGTGGCTTTCCTTCAGGGTTGATAAAGTCCACATGTGTTTCTGCAACCATGTTTAAGGTATGGTTCTTTAACCCTGATTATGGTGTTTTTTGCCATTTCAGCAGCAGCCAAAGTCCTCCACCTGCTGCACAAGTTTCGCACGAACTTAGTGTGCACGGTGATGAATTGACGATGTCGTGATTGGGGTCTTGTGCGCGTTGTGATTCATCAATGCTGGTACCAGGCTATAATGACATAATGTGATGGCACTTTAGAATATACCCTTGCCATTCCTGTTGGTCTCAAGGCATTCTAAAGGGCAGCTTAATCTATTCCCAAAGGCCTTTCGATCAACCAGAGACAAAACATTTCGAAAATCTATCTATAGTTTAATGTGGTTTCCATTTCACCAAAAATAAAAAAAAAAGTTGATGAAATATTGCAAAGGATCAAATTTTCTGCCTTGAGATCCTTTGTCCATGACGGAGCTTTCTCCAACGAGTTCTCGTGAGCGTTCCTTGCTTTGTTTTGGTGCGCGATGAAGTCGTGAAGGTGCTGTCCTCGAATCTCAGGTTTTGCTTTCAACGTTGTGCTCACACATCAGTCTCCACACATCCCTGAGGCCCCAGGCAAGAAAAAAATATAGGCACAGTTTTGTGCTCAACTGTTTTGTTGGTCACTGAAATCAAATGCATGCTGCATGCTGCCTAATAACCCGAAACACTTTTTTGATTTGTTAGGAATCTGGCCTCTAGTATGAACGATATGCGCTCCCAATCAAAAAGCTCCCCAGATTTGGTCGCAGCCCACATGTCTGCATCCGGCAACCTAAGACAAAGTTGGAACGCAAAAAAATGATTAATGCATCAAGATCCAGCAAACCCAATGAAAACCAATCAAACTTGGGATAGGGAAACCAACAAGCCGATCGTGAAGGGTTTGAAAATTCCCAATGAAAAATCAATATGGAAAAAGGATCCATCAAAGCTGAGAGCTTCAATTCACTATCCTGAGTTTGATTGGTTCCCCCGGTGGCCAAGAATTGGTGACGGGTAATTTTAAAACCCATCAAATTTCGAGCCAAAAGAAGCAGGCTGAAATTTGATTTATTTTTTGTCAAGTACATGGGGCTGACCCGCGGATTCCCCGGAATGATGTCTCAAAATTATGACGGGGGTTTTAAGAACCCATCACAATTTGGGATGATCAGCCAAGAATTTTGGGACCCTTTATCCATATGGCTCACCTGCCAAACAAATTTGGCGACCCTTGATTCGTATTGCCCACCAGCCAAATATGTTTGGCTACTTTTGATCCATAAGCCAGGAGTCTCTGAGAATTGGTATTTTTTGTATTTTTGGTATTTTTGGTATTCTCGAGGGATACCAAGAATACCAATATTTTGGGGATTCTTTGGGGAGCCTGTCTCAAGCCAGGACTCTGTGAGAATTGGTATTTTTGGTATTCTCGAGGGATACCAATAAACCAAAAATACAAAAAAAAAAAAAAAAATAATATTTTGAGGAGTCTTTGAGGAGCCTGTCTCAAGCCAGGAGTCTCTGAGAATTGGTATGTTTGGTATTCTCGAGGGATACCAAAAATACTAAAAATACTATTTGGGGGAGTCTTTGGGGAGCCTGTCTCAAGCCAGGAGTCTCTGAAAAATTGTATTTTTGGTATTCTCGAGGAATATTTCCCCATCAGCACGGGACCTCCTGATAGTGCAGTTTTTCTGCATAATACAGCAAATAAAGCCTTACAAATAGCAAACATACTATTATTGTGGGGCAATTACATTATTCATAAAAACACCAAAAATACCAAACATACCAAACATACCAAAAATACCGATATTTTGGGGATTCTTTGGGGAGCCTGTCTCACGCCAGGAGTCTCTGAGAATTTGTATTTTTGGTATTCTCGAGGAATACCCAAAATAGCAAAAATACCCAGCACAATTCAAGGAGATTTTGTGAAGGTATACGAGAAATAGAAAGGTAAGTAAGTATTTATGACCTTGTACTTTCTATTATTCCTCTTCTATCTGAAGTCCATTTGCGTTTATGTTTGTTAAAGCGCCATGTTTGCACAGGTGCTGCCATTGTAGGACTTTTTTGTAACTAAGAGCAGCTATCTTGAACATCTTTCCATTTTGATACCATTCATCCTATATCTAATCTATCCAAAATAATCTACCCTGATATACATATGAAAAATAAGGTTTGTTATACCAATTTTCATGAATATTCAGCTTGATTCACACCACATATTTGTCAGTGTTTGTTCTTATTAGATGATTACTGCCAAATACACATACGCCACCTTTAAATCAACTGCCTGGTACAACCTATTAATACTTTACATAATATCATATTCCCTGCACATATTACAAATCACTACGGCAGTACATCTATCGCCACTTCATAAACCCCCTGAGCACCGATTCTTGAATCAAATAGGATGCTGTTTTTTTGATTTAAGGATTGGAAAAGGAAGAAGGGATCATTGCAGTACTTGTTTTTTCTAGATGTTCAAGATACTTATCTTCCTTTACAGGTCTCAAAGCTTTGTTTTTTCAAAAAAGTGCACTACCACAGCGCCCCAGACTCTATTTTTTGTACTTTAGATTAGTTGGTTCAATGTTGTATTCTGAAGGACTGTGGTACATCCATTTGTTCTAACGCAGGATTCGTTTTGTCCTTGCGATCCCGGTACGCATTCCACAGTGACACTGACGGAGGAAGGATGTTCACCCAATCGCGCACCTTAGATTTTTGAGTAGTAGCAAAACCATCAACAGTGAACCCCGCCCAATTGGGTTTCTAATGCAAATCATGCATTGTTTTGAACTCTTGGTTTGCTATACCCATTGAAGAAAAAATTTACACAATTCAGGAAAGGAACTTGCTCAACCCAGAAAGTATTGAAGATCATGCCTTGCTCTGTGTACAAAGGAGTCAGTTTTCGCTCGGCTCTCATTACGTCGGTGTCAAAAGCTGCGAACCATCCATAGCTCTCTTGACTCAGAACGCCATCGACAGCCTCATGGGACCCACGACCAAGTGGCTGTGATTGGCTGTGGTGAATGTACCACTGCCAACCAGGCACGCCAGGCGTCCACAGTTGCCATTGCGTATCTGCTCAAGAAAGCGATGCAGCTGCACGAAGATGCGTGATACAGATCTGGAAAAAACACTCTGGTGGTAATATCTGATGTAGTTGGTGATGGCCCATCCAAAACAAAGAAAAATGATATCACAAGATTGCCGTTACAGCAAAGGAACCTGCGCTGTGTTGTCAGCTTGGACGTGAAACCTGACTCAAAACCCTCAAACCGTAACAAAAGAAAGCAAACCAAAGGCCAAAACTTTAATATCCTTTAACCAATCAATACACTCAGAGCCAGGCGTGAACTTCATCCAGGGACCTCATCACCTTGGCTGCGCAAAAAGCGCTGCAACAAGCTGCAAAACATGGGGGCACCAACAAAACCATTGGGAACAACCAGAATCAACCATAATTTGTGAAAAAAGGTTTGTCAAAACTGAAAATGTTAGATATGTTTCTAACATCAAGGCAAGCATTCCCAGTTCCAGTTGCTTCCCTCCGTTAAACTTTCAGGTGAAAGGAGTGCGATGACCGCAGTCAAGGTCAAATACGTTCCTGGTTTGACTTCTGTCACAAAACAACAGAATACGTATGGTATAATAATTTGTTTCAAAATTCATACCCTGTAAAAAAACGAAAAAACATGCTTCACATGATGAAATAGCCAAAAATTGGCGGATCTTCCCGTATATCGATTTTTTTGGCACCCGGTTGAATGGCCATCGTGGTAAACTCAACTTTGCTTTGTCATAGCTGTCGATAATTACTGTCACGAGCCCTTCATGGGCTCTTGAATGCTCACGACAAATCCAGTAGACCTCGCGGTCTCGGAACTCCTGTAGTGCCACAGGAGGGCGACGCTAAGAGGACAATGGGTCTTGAAGTCCTTGACTAGCTAAGTGTCAAGGTTGAAGTCAGCAGTTGCTGTCAAAATCTGTGGTGGGTAAAAAAATATAAGCTGCCAAGCAACTTTGGCTGCGTGTATTTTTGCCCGAATCTCCGAACACGTCTTGCACATCTGGGTGTTTTTTGCTGAAAACGCAAGCAGGCAGACCCCTGTTTGAATACCTTGTAGAATGTGCTTCGTTGGGTCACATCTTGGGACTTTGCTTTGCGCCAAGCAGTGTAAAGCAGGTAGAGGTTGGCGATAGAGTACCATGAGGCAATTCTCGCATTGGCAGTTTGCTGGGATCAAAGTGATCCCCTGTTTGTTTAATAGGTCCTTAGATGGTTTTCAGTACACTGGGTTTGCTAGTTAGGAAGCTTTCTAAGTAAGGAAGAGGATAAACAAATGAAAACAAAAAGGTGGCAACATTGCTGAAGCAAAGAACGAAAGGTCCAATGAGAGACTGTGCAACCAGCCTTTTCATCAGGTCAGATCTTAGTTGCTCATCAGAGGTCTCCAGCATAGACTCAGAACCAACCTTGAGTGTGCATCAAAGGGTGGCGGTGTTCACATTAATTGTTGGCAATCATCAAGAAATCTAATTTGTGTGTATGCAGTTGGTTTGTACGGTTGATTGTTTGGTTCATTGATGGTTGATTTGTTCGTTGCGTTTGTTCATTGCCTCTTGGTGTGTTTGTTTGTTTGATCGTTTTTGATTTGTGCAATGAACAAACGTCAATCCTCAAAATGAAACTGCACCATGATTCAACAGCCGTCCAGTACAGGTGGATGAAAAAGACTTTCACGCTGGCACTTTGCATCGCAGGTCGCTTGGCCAATCCTCAGACCAAAGAGACCCCAAAGGGATCCGTCCCAAAGAGACACCAAAGAGACCCCAAAGAGGCAGAGAATTCAACAACTCAACATACATCGGATTTCAACTCAGGGTGTGCTGTGCTTGAAGGATTGGATTAACCCATACTTCATTATTGTGTATTCATTCTCAACAACATGATTAAGATGATTATTAAATTAGATTTTTCCATAACACCAAGACAAGTGTCCGCATTTCCATGATCTCTCATCCTGACCACGGTGTCTCTTCTTTGTGCGTCGGAGTCGGTTTTTCCCAATGCCCAACAATTTTAGCCATGCTTCGCGGCAAACACTGTAGCCTCGCAGGGCAAACATGTGCAAGTTCATGATTTGTTCTGAACATGTTATCAGGGAAACCCACACACTCGGAAGAGAAATGCTTGAATGGGTTTTTGATTAATCAAGAAACACAAGTTTCCGAACTTCAGCGTGGTAGCACCGTTTCCGACGATCATCGCCTGTGGTTTGCGGTGACCATAATATTGAGTCTTGGGATACCTTTGCCAAAGACCGAAGGCAAGGCACGATGTCACCATGAGTTGATATGGTACTCTGCACTTCCACTCGGAACTGCTTGTTTGATGCGACGAGTGCACACCCCATTCTTTGCGTAGAATGTCATCGCTGCATCAGGTTCAGATTCCACATCTTTCGTTGATAGCCCATGCAGAGATGCCAAGCCAGCCAGGGTCAAGCTAACATTCAATGGCTCATCTGTGGGTTCTTCATCATCATCAGAAGAATCGTTTTCATTCGTACCAACAAATTGTTTTCAAATCTTAGGTACTCTAGCTGGCATGAAGAGATTTAGAAAATGGGAACTAGGGTACCAACAAAATCCCAAAGTGAAGCGCATTTTGTCGGAACTTGATTTTAACCAAGAGATCCAAGAGTCTCAGGCTCCTCTTCCACTGAGTCATCCTCCGAGCTTGTTTCATCGTAGCGCAGGCCGCTGCAGATTTGCCAGAGCTGCCCTCTTCATCCGAGCAGTGGAGGACAGGCATGTCAGAGACACGAGTTTGGTTGAACGGGAAAGTTGCTATGCTAAACGCCGTGATTCAATGATATGTTACATCGGAATCATGATTATCATCATATTTTTAGAAGGTGGTCTAAAATATCGACATTGCTACTCGCGTTTGCATTAGTCAGCATCCAACTAAAGGAAGACCATGCGATGACTATCCCAGGCAATATATCCAAATCAATTATGCTGCCAAGTGTTGCAATGTATTTTCTGGTTGCTTTGTTTTACAAGTTTGACGTGCTAAATAGCTATCACCAGCTGAAAATCCAAGCTGCAATGTAAGGACTTGCAAATTCAAAACAGAAGTGTGAGGCTGTCATGCTATGTTCAAGTGGGGCTGTGGTGTGAACTGCCTTTTTTGTCACGCCGGGCATCCTGAGATCATCATCGCAAATATCTTTCCATAAGAGCGGGGTTCACAGCTCGCATAGTCATGACAATGGCCACAGCAGCTGACCGAGTTGGAATTGAATTACCCCCCAATCGTGCCAGCTCCTTAGATGCCAATCTTGACATAGGTTGCCCAAACCCAGGGAATTCCGGGATGGTTCTTTTGCAGCATATTGTAAATGCCAGCTTAGGATCATTTTGGGAAAAGCAATCCACTGACATCCGGTGCAGAGGTACCCCCATGAGCAAGCAAAATTCAAAGCCTCAGGAGGCAAGTGCTGATGATCGAGAAGTGCTGAGAGGATTGGGAGCCAAGCAACCTGTCAGATATCGCCCTTGCTCATAGAGCAAATATCGACCAGAAGGCCTTCGCATACGGGGCAATGATTATGTGATCCAACTAGATAGTTGCTACGCAATTGCTCAAACAAAAGACTGACATGTTATCAAGGTTCCCACGTCAGGCAGCACAACGGGCTCCGATTTCCGAAGATTGGGTTCATCCTGAAGATGTTCTGGCTCGTGTTGATGGATTCAAAGCGACCATGACGGTAGAGGATCAAGCCCACGGCCTGCCAGCCAAAACCACAAAGAGTCTATTTGCGGTAGCGACTTTGCAGGGTGACCTTGCCTGTCCTTCCCGTTTGGTGGTCACCATTTGCATCACTCGAGAATTTTTTTCCAATGTCCCTGTTGCCAATCTCACCTTAGGATATGAGAGGGAGATGAAACGATTCCAGAACACAGAGTTGGATTTCAAATTTGCCATGTGCAAATTTACATTTCAAGTCGGGCCAGGGTACTGGCACATCATTTTTGTCGGCCCAATCCCTGTGCTGCTGGACCCATTTTGGTCGGATTCCAGCTTGCGACCTTAGTTGGGCATTGAGCCGTAGAATCGCAAGTTCAAGGTGCAATGAATGCTTCATGTGCAATGACTTTGTGCAAACAAGATACAGTTTCCTGGTCATGTTTTTCACCCGGGTTTGCTTCCTTGCGACGATATCATCTTGAACAAGCCTGGATTCATCAACCATGAGATCCTTCCTGAAGCTCCAAGGAGGATCAAAATTAAACGACATGAAAGAGAATGTGCACCATGAACTTGCGTGAATTTGCAACAAAATTGTTGTCTAGGGACCAATGGGCGTCCCAGCCAAACTGCTCTTGCATTCTCTCGCAGAAAGCTTGGAAGTCAGGTTTCACCTCCTCTAGCACAATTTCCCGTAGCGCCAAGATGATGAAGAGACGGTTGCGAGTGATGGGAGCTCCACGTCTCTCCCTTGGATTTTGTTGCGTGAGCGTTTCACCAAAGCATTGCTTGGGTGCAGGAACAGGACGAGTGGCATACACAATCATCCTCAGAGTTTGTTTTTTGATTTTTGATGTTTCTGGGTATTTCAGCCAAGGTTCGGGCCAATAACCAACCAAGCCACTTCGTACCTCAGTTGTAGAGATGCCCATCCAAAACTCATATTGTTTTGTGAATTTCAACTGTTCAAGCATCATGCTAGGACATGTTGGCATTTACCCATTAATTAAGGCAAGGCTCTCCTTGAGATATGCTTTGATAAAGTCCAGCACCGTGTCAAGAACTCGCAATTTCGAGGAAGGCAGTCTCAGCTGAGTCAAGATTTGGCGATGGGTTTACCATCATAGTTTGTCATATGGATCCAGGTGGGCACCATTTTCAAAGTATGTTGCGGAATTATTGGGACATCCCTGAACATCATCACTTTGCTCAGTCAAAACGCCGCTCTTCGCTTTCCATATTGAAATCGCCATCAGTTGAGGGGTCATCACTATCATCAGCTCTCCAAGTAGGCATCGCAAAACCATGCAACAACCGAGGCCACTGAGCCAGTACAGCCACAGTTTGAAGGGCGGGTCTTTAATCACAAAGGATTTGGTTGGAATTAGACTTGCATAAATGGATTCCTCTTTCTAACGATAGCGATGTTTTGCCCAAAAAATGTAGCCATTTGTGGATTCACTGAGAGGTATGCGGTCTTACCTGATCGGTTTCATTGCATTTCAACTGTGGGGAATCCGCGATGCTACGCCAGTGAAGTTTCGGTGAGTTGGACAGAAGTTCAGAGAGGTCTGCGGCTTGCAGTCATGGGCTCAAGGGCAACTTTAACACCTTGAGACACTTCAAGAATTTTTTGTCAGAATCTCAAGGAGGGTGGGTTGCGCGAGAACAGACAGTACAATGTGTCCATGTCTTTGTGGAAGAAAGTGGCCTTCTACGGATTCAAAGGGTTGCTCTGAAAACCTGAGGCAATGGACTTCGACGAGCTGAAATCCGGTTTGGCTCGCTTCCAGGCCAGCTCGCTTAAGTCATGGTATTGTAGTTACGCTTGACCTGGGCACAATTAAGATACATTACATAAACATTTTGTACCTAGATATGCCTGCACTCAATTTATACTTAGGCACAACGAAATTGTTGTACGGTTGTACTTCACCTGTAATTAGGCGAAATGAATCGGCTACGCCTAAACATTTGTGCGCCTAGGCGCGCTTGAGCTTAGCTTCGGCGCAAAGAGATCGCTTATGCTCGTAGCTAACGTATACTTAGGCGCAATTAGATTGCTGTGCCGACACATGTTGTAATCAGATATGCTTGTGCTTAAACTTTACTTGCGCTTGCAGTGAACTTACGCACAAAAAATCGGGGCATGCTTAGATTTAGGGTGTGCTTAGGCTCAATTAGATTGCCGTGCCGGCACATTTTGTAAGCAGATATGTTTTCGCTCAGCAAGTTCTTACGCGCAAAAGAATTGGTGCATGTTTGTCTTGAGCTTGTTGTGGGGTACAATGGAATCTTCAGACAAAGAATATTATGTCCATCATTGTTTTTCCAACAAAAGCTTTCTCTATCATTGAGATTTGGTTGATGGTAGATCAACAGCACAGTGAGGCAGGGACCAGGGGGAAGCTCAAAGGAACCTAGAATGTGAGATAATAAAAAAGATAAGGGTGGTAGAGGATCAGCAAGGTTGGGAAATGCAAGATCAACTAAAATCAAAGCAGTGCAATCAAAACGTATCAAACCCTTCAATTTCTACCACTGATTCTTTCGGGCCGGTTCCCACCATAAAGCTTCAAAGATGTGCGTCCAAGGTCTGAAAGGGACAACTGGTGAAATTGATGCAAGCTGCAAATTGCAAGTGGAAGGTGGGTCGTACCATGAGTGCAAGCAGAAAGATGGCTTGCCGGCAAACCACCCACAAGCCAAGATGCTCCATATGGAAAAAGGCTCAGATTGTGGCAGTCCAAATGGAAAAATGCTCAGATTATGGGAACGCTCATGATGCTATTCTTCGGAAATATGCTCAAATAGCATAGATTCTCTGAAATCACATTTATTTGTGGATTTCGAGTGTGTAGGTATATGCGCGCGCTTTACCAATATATTCAGGCGAAGTGAAATGGTTTTGCCCAAACAAGCTTTGCCTGGATATGTTGGAATTGGACTAGCGGTTACCCAAGGTACCTAGGCGCAAAAAGATTGGCAAGCCTCAAGACCATGTTTCTAGATTTGCTTGCTTGTAGTTGCCCTTTACTTAAGCACAACGTTTTGGGCCTAGAATATGTTTGCGCTTGTCACAAAGTGAGACATTTCGGCGCAATGAAACGGCTACGTCTAACAATTCTGTACCTAGAGATGCTTTCATATTTCCAGCATGCTGGCGCCTAACCCATACTTGACACAATCAAAATGCATTGCCTAAACACTTTGCACTTAAAGATGTTTGCACTCCAGTTGCATTTTTTTGACCAAAAATGATTGTGCCTACATACTTTTTGCGCTTGACCTGCACTGGGACTGGCGCAGTTGCTATGCCTGTACGTTTTGTGCCGATGTTTGTGCTAGACCTGGGCACAAAGAAATAAGGTGCATGTTTGTACTTGAGCTGTGCGACGTGCAAAAGCAGCAGAGCGCGAGTCAGTGACCTGACATGGCCTTGAAGACAAGCATATGCATTGCAAAGCCTTCGAGGAGAACAAGAGGAATGTAATAGGCGTCATTGCAGCCCCACACAACCAGCTTTTGACCAAGTGAATCAGAATTGGCAATTAAATGATTGAATTAAATGTAATTATATAGTCAAGACTATTTGAGGTGTGAGGTGGACTACTGAAAAAGTACCAAGAGCAAAGTCAATGTTCAAAGGACATCAGCTGAATCAGAGTCTGAGGCTGCTCAACGCCAGATTCGAGACGGTGACTTCCAGGCGAAGTAGACTTTTCCATACTCTCCCCATCTGTGGTGATCAGCACAGATTCGAAGATATGGACTGTATCCACCGTATCCGTGGTATCCATGGTATCCATGATGTGCACTTCCGGAAGCCTGCCTTGTTCATCCAAGTTGCTACGTTTACCTCGGAGGTTCAAAGAGCAGCTGGACAGAAGGCAGCTGAACAAGTGCAGGAAGTCTCCAACTCAGACAGAGCGCAGCTAGCGCAGCTGTTCCGACGATGCAAATGGTATCCCAAGTAGCTGATTTTGAAGCATCCGAAGTCACTACTCCATGGGACTCCTGTGTTTATCACGAACAACTTGTACGTTTCGATGGCTAAATTACATATGAACAGGTTATGCCTAGAAATGTTTGTACTTAGCTTAGGCACGCAGGAATTGGCGGAAATTCGCAGTGAACCTATTCTCTGGCGCAATGTATGAATATGATTTTCCTTTTTTTGCCAAGATGTGTTTCTGTTCAACTAATTTTTAAATCCAGATAGTTTGGCAGTTTGGCACAATGAAATTGCCAAATTGCCATTTGAAACATTGAGTTCTTTGATATGTTTGCTTGTGCTCGCCTTTTACTTTGGCGCAATGAACTTGTTATGCTTGAAACGTTTGACCAATTAACCTTTCCCGGGGGAACGAAGAATAATTGCACGCTAGCCGCAAACTGCTATACCTAGTATTTTGTACCTACAGATGCCTGTGCTCAACTTATACCCGGGCACAAAGAAATTGCTGTATGTTTGCACTTGAACTGTTCGTAGGCGCAATGAGCTTGCTATGCCTAAACAATTTGTACCTGGATATGTTTGCGTGAAGTCTTTGCTGCCTAGGTGCAAATAGCGTGCTATGCCTCAATTTTGCGCTCCTAGATTTGCTGATAGCTAACTTGCAACTAGGTGCAAGTGTACCTACACATTTTGTATTGTGTTTTGTGTGTAATTGATTTATTCTCAGCGCAAAGGAGTCATTGTTATGCCTCAACAATTGTACTTCGAGACCCGGTATTCAACCTATGTACTTAGGCGCGATGAAATCGCTATGCCTGAGCATTATGTGCCTAGCTTTGCTGTTAGCTTACTTGTAATTGGCACTGTTTGGCCCAAACATTTTGCCAAGATATGGTCGGCTTCAATGTAAAATGAGACGCAAAGAAGCTGCTGATGCTTGTACCACATATGTACCCATATACTTAGGCGCACTCAGATTGTTTCGCCGAAATATTTTGTATTTCGATATCCTTGTATTCTAGGTTTTTGTCCAGCGCAAAAGAAAGCGGCGCGCACTTATGCTTAGCAAATTTGTAAGGGCAATCAAAATGTTTCGCCTAAACATCTTGGGCCTAGATGTGCCTGTACCCAGCCGATACTTGGGCGCAATGAAACTGGTTGCCACAAGATGCGTTATGTATTTTTTGTTTGTACTTAGCTTAGGTGCAGAAATCGGTGGATGCCTGCGCGAAGCCTTTGCTAGGGCGTAATGAAACTGCTTTGCTTAGGCATCTCGTACTTAGGTGTACCTAGATTTTGAGCCAGCGCATAAGCGCGGCGAACTGCCATCCCTAAACATTTTCTACCTAGATGCGCGTGCGCTGAGCTTATACTAAGGAAAACAAACACATATCGTTGCCTTATTCTTTTTATGTTTTACGTTTTGCCTAAAGATTGCGCGCTTAGATATGCGCCCGCGCAACCAATATATGCAGGAGCCGGCAAATTGTTTTCCCTACGGATGTTTCTTTGCCCGGAACTGCTTGTATTTAAGTTAAGCAGCGCTGAACCAAGATCTCGAGGGGAATGAAATTGATATTTCTAAAAACATTGAATACCTTGTTTTGCCGGTACTGAGCACAGGCGCAAAGAAATTGAATGTTCGCACTCAGTTTGCGCCTAGGCACAAAAGACCTGCCACGCGTGAACATAATGAGGTTAGACGTGAGGGTTTTTATCTTACATACTGGCAGGATGAAATCGCTATAGGCCTGCGCACCTTGTACCTTGATATGCTGGTATCTAGCCGTCACTTTGGAGCAATGAACTTTTGATGCGCGACAAAATATACGGTAGAGCGACTTGAATCAGAAGTGATGAGAAGAGACGGGAAGCGCAAAGCCACAGCGAAGCCGCTGCGGGGTGACCTGGAAGATTTGATGTTGCCGGAAGTTCATTTGTGCAAGCTGTGCTTGTCAGCTTGGTGCTGTAAGGCAAAGGCAAAGGTGCCTACGAAGGCGAGCCTGCCCGATGTGCTCAGTTTCGAGCAGTTGCTGATTCTTATCGCCCGTTTTCTGACCAGACACGTGTACAGCTGTGAGCGCATCATATAATGTACACACATGCCTTGTTTGGCTCAGGCTAATTTTAAAAGGTTCAATTTGTCAGCGGTCTTGAAAAGTGTGCGTCTGTGCTGTGAGCAACTTGTCGGCCAATGGATTTACAAGCCCAAATTTTCCGTTCATGGCAGCAGAGCTGCAGTTCTGATACCCAGCAGTGAATGTGCAGGTGTAGGCGCCGAGCTGTTTCAGCTAGGCGCTTTACATTTCCTGACCGGACGAGAATTCTCCTCAAACTCTTGCAGCGCAAGAAGCTTCAGCGTCTGTTTGGGTCAATCGGACAGAATTTCGAGCCAAAGCCGGCCAGATTGTTGCAAGGTCTGATTGCCCATCTCACCAAGACAGAATGAGCGGAATGAATACACCAACACACCTGGGCAGAATCCCCAGGCACAACTGATGTCCCAGATGATCATGCAGATGATGAACCAACTAACAGAAGGTCAGAATCGATTGACCTTAGCCATGGAAGCCTCATTTAGGCAACAAGCACAGATCAATCAGAATGTCGAAAGGTTTGTTGAGTATAGAGAGAGAGAGAGAGAGATCAGATTTGAAGGGAACCTAAAACCCGACGGGTATAATAGCTCATTCGGCGATGTAAGTTCGAGGTGGGCTGAAAGCTGTCACAGGAATGCAGTCAAGGTCATAGCGCAAGCCGAAGCTCAGTGCGACAAAGAAATCAGTGAGACAAGCATGGAGGTTGAGTTTGTTGAAGGAGCTGAGCTAGTTTCAGCTCAGGCTAGACAAGCGCTCGTCTCCATGACAGATGGAGAAGCTTTGGAGGTCGTCAAGAACACATCTCGAGGGCCACGCTTTTTTTTGGAAGCCTTGGGAAGATTGCTTGGCAAGCACGGGCCACAGAATCCTCGGGCAAATTCAGCGCTGTGGAAGAAAGTCCTGCATCCCAGTCAGTGCAGCTTAAACCAATTTGAGAAGTTTGGGAGAGCTGGGAAACCTCAAGCGCAAGTATGGGAATCAAAGGAAGAGTAAGTTGGATGATAACATTTGTCGAAGCTGCTTGCAGCAGATGTGTCCCAACCAGCTTCGGGATCACTTTGATCTTCAAGCATCAAGACTCATTTCCTATGGCCTCATAAATCGAGAATGTGGAGAGAAGGAAAGAAGCGAAGTGAGGAGCCGCGTCGATGGTTGTTTTTAATCTGGATCTCAGCAAGCCGACTAAACTTCAACGAAGCATCGATTCACTGATTAAATGCAAAGGTAGAGGAAAAGGTAAAGACAACAAAGGAAACGGAGAGGGCAAAGGTCAGCCCAAGGTTTCAAAAAGGCAAGCCGAAGGGTGCTCAGAAAAGGAAAGGTCGCCAACAAGGAAAATCCAACAACCAGCGGGGACAGAGCCAGTCATGGAATCAATTTTGGAACAAGAACCAGAACTGGTGCCATGACAAGCCTCAGGACTCTAAAGGCGAAGGTAAACACGAAGGCGGCAAAGTTGCTGCTGCTGAAGATGGGACAACTCTTGGAACAATTCGGCCCCAGAGCAGCAACCACCAAGTTCTGCTCAGCCCGGGCCTGAAATAACTGCTTTGTTTGCTTTGGACGACGCGGCATCCCCTGACGAGCGCCAGCGGGAAGAGAAGCGTGAACGTGGTGATCGTAGCAGGGGCAGTGATCATCCTAAGACCAAGCGCAGTGACCGCGGACGCGGTCCTCAACAGCATCAACCGGTGAACCCTGCTCAGGTGACTGTGGGCAGCCGTGTTGCAGCGAGTGATGCGCTCATCCATGCCCAGAACTGCAATGTAGAGTTGTTCAAGCAGATGATGGAAACTGCGGACAATGCCGTCAAGGAGGCCGAATACTTTGGGAAGGTAGCTTCCTAGGCGCTTGAGGAGCGCCAGAAGGCCTTGGATGTTCTGAAGAAGAGTGAAGAGGAGAACGGGGCGAAGCTGAAGCATATCGAAAGAGAGCAGCGTCAGATAAGCCGAGCTGGTTCAGCTCCGGCTGTGTCATTTACAAGCCGACCTGGATCAAGGCAGCCATCCTTGAACAGCCAAGAAATTGGACAAGGGCCGACAACGGGCAGCCGACCACAGAATGCAGCAGCGCGCAGACTCCCAATCTCAGCAGAAGCCCTTCGAACGTTCAGATGCCCATGCTGCAGGTGAGACATGGGACAAGGAGGATGTTGGTGACGAATTTGAATTGCCCATACCGAGAAACACCGAACGCAAGAAGCATAGAGGTGGACAGAAGATCCGCGCGAAGAAGGTGAGGGCAGCATCTTCTGAGGCGCCGGCGCCGCCACTTTCTCCTACTTCGAGCAGATCGCATGATGATGATGATGATGATGATGATGATGATGATGATGATGATGATGATGATGTCGGCTCATCTCCATCGATGCCAGCAGCAAGTGCTCCGACTGAGATGGAAAGAAGAGCACGGCACAATGGTTCACATTTTCCGCTTTCTGCATGGTGCAAACATTACCCTCGTTATAAAGCAAGAGCCATGAAGCTTGTTCGAGTGGATCACGCAGAGGAGTCCACTCTTGTAATTTCAGCAGGCTTTCTTTAATGAACAACGAATGAAATTGTTTTCATTGAAGAAATTCAGAAGAAACAAGCGCCTACTTTGGCTGCGCGCGATCGATGCTCAAAACTGATTTATGTTCATGTTCTTCCTTACAGGGGCGCCACTCAAGGACCAATAGATTCCAAGCGTTTGTTAAATGATCTGAGACGTTTCCGCTACCCAAATATGGTTATGAAGTATGCCCCTGGACCAGCGCTCAATTCAACAGTTGAGGCAGCCAAGAATGCGGGTGATAAAACGGTCCTCGTGGAAAAGGTTCCCGACAGGGTTTCTGAATCCAAAAGAGAAATTTAGAGAGCAGTGCCGCCCATTGAAGCGCCGTCCAGGACCCTGAGAAGTTTCTTGAAAACAAGCTATGGAAGACAGGTGCCTGATGACAATGCAGTCTTGACATGGTTCGTTGAGCATGCAAGCGCAACATGCAATTTGCTTCGCCGCTCTTTCGAATTTGTAGGCGTGGGAAGACGCTCTGTTCTCGTCACCGTGGCTGTGAATGGGATTTTTTTCTCCCGCATTTTAGGGCAACAGTTGGATTCCTCAAGCGAGGTCACGAGTTCGGGCAAAGGTGGCGACCAGGAATTTTTGTTGGAGCCAAAAACAAAACAACTGAGAAGATTGCTGGTGCAACCTCTGGAATTTTCACATTCCAGCGCATCAGAAGAAAAGCATTCCAGATTGCTACCGGGTAGTTCAGAAAAAACAGCCACCCGAGATGAACCACCGCTAAGACAATGGCAACCCCTTGCACCCCGATGTCAATGTTGACGGTAAAGCTGCCCGCAGCAACAGCATAAATGGCTGTTTTTTTTGAACGCCGCCAGCGACCCAAAAACTCCAACAATGTTGACGGTAAAGCTGCCCGCAGCAACAGCATAAATGGCTGTTTTTTTTGAACGCCGCCAGCGACCCAAAAACTCCAACAATGTTGACGGTAAAGCTGCCCGCAGCAACAGCATAAATGGCTGTTTTTTTTGAACGCCGCCAGCGACCCAAAAACTCCAACAATGTTGACGGTAAAGCTGCCCGCAGCAACAGCATAAATGGCTGTTTTTTTTGAACGCCGCCAGCGACCCAAAACTCCAACAACATTGAAAAAGGGGGAAAGGGGGTTTAACAACTTTGATTTGTGTTTTTGAAGGATGGCTGTTTTTTATGAACTACCCGGTATGATTTGGAACCCCCGCTTTCAATCACAGAGATGCCTTGGGAACACACAAGCAGTACGTGAAGAAACGCGGCCGCCAGCGGTTGCTGGTGTGATGACTCACAACTTTCGGCAGGGGGAGGACCAGCCCACGGAAAAAAAGCCGGTTGCTGGTGTGATGACTCACAACTTTCGGCAGGCGAAGCCCAAGCCAGGGAATATAAGCAATGAACCAAAGGCAAGTTCTACATCACAATGAAAGATTTGGACAAATATTGATACACGGCTGGATGCCTCCCTTGTGATGCCACAAGAACTGGCAGAAGAAGCGCTGGAGTTCACCACACCCCAGAAAGAGTGAGAGAGAGAGAGAGAGAAAGAATGGAGGAAGCTCTCGAAGAAGAGCCAGGAAACATCCGTGCGGCTCAACATGACGCTAGCGTGATCGAAGATGTAACAGGTCAGAAAGACGGCGCCTGAGATGAGAGACCAAAAATTTTTATGGGTACCCGAGTGAAAGTCGATCTGGTGCTCCAAATGGTTTCGAACTTTTTGCGCGCTTGGATTCTGGGCAGAATACTAATTGGCGGAGGGCCGCCAGCAAACGCCCATCAAAAGAGAGCATCCAGTCAGCGCCGCGGGATCCAACCAGCGGTTCATCGACCACTGATAGACAGATATCGTCACTGAACTCTGGTATTCGCTTACAAGCACCATGTCACCAAGGTTGCGCTGCAAAACCACTTCTGGCGCCTGAGGTGCGTTCCAGTGGTTCTAGTGCTCCGCGTCCGCTCCAGCAGCGGGTGGGGCGACAAGATCCGCGGATGGGCTACTGCAAAGTCCAAGGAACAACAAGCAAGAGCTTCCAGAGCCAAAAGGCCAGAACAGGCTTACGCCAGGAGGCGAAGAGAGTCCAAGGACCGCAGGGCTGAAAAGATTTCCTGAGAATCAGAATCTCAGAAGAAGTTTTACAGCTGATTCCGGCATCAATTTTGATTGAAAATAGAACCAGATACCTTCCCTCCATTGAGGGTCTGAAAGGGCCAGTTAACGAAGACAAGATTTTCGCTCCACCAGAAGTGAAAACAAGAAACAAATGTTTGGCGGGTATTATTGTGACATCGACGGTAAACCGTTTGATTGCGCAGGAGTTGAGCAAGCAAGAAAGGATGAGATAAAGATCGTCCAGGGTTTTCCTGTAGATCCCTCGCAGCAAGATGCCGCGTGGAGCAAACAGGTCAATTCGGTTCTACGTTATAACAAGCAGGGTGAACAGAATCCATTGCGCCCCATGCAGTCTAAAGAATCTAGCTTTGACAGGTTTGCTCTTGCAATCCCAGGCTTGTCGCCATTAAAGATGCTGATCGCTAAAGCCGTGACTTTTCAGCCGCCGCTAGCGAGCCAGGCGCCGCGACGCGCGCATGGCAAGCGTAGACTGCTATAGGTTTCCGAAACGTCAAGCAACGCCAAAGCGACAGGTGGGGTCCAAACGAAGCTAAGGAAGGAAGATGGTATATCTGGCGGGAACCAGATGCACGACATGCTGAGCTCGTAGCTGGTTCACTTGGCGCCGGACCAGCCGGTCGAATCACAACAAATTGCGAAAGAGGTTGTCAAAAGCGTCAAGGATTCCGGCAGACTTTCTGTCAGCAGGTGACGCGGCAACCCTATAGATCTGTGGCTTTTTGCGGTAGCCTATTGAATGAGCCCAAGACCGACTTGATCTGCAAGCGGCTACAAGATCCCTTGCGCAAGGTTTGCAGCGACCAACAATTGCTCATATGACCATGGTTTGGCGCGATATATCTTCGATACAGGGCAAGAACGGTTCATATCAACGGACTCTCGAGCCGTTGGGTATGTGGCCAGATGCTGATCATGCTGAATGTGCCAAAACTAGGAAATCAGTGCCAGCAGGCACGCTGATGCTAGGCAGTTGTTGTGTGAAAGCTTGTACCAAAGACCAAGACGCGGTGTCTTGGGCGGTGGTAAATCAGAGCGCTACGCGCTAGTCAGTGCAGCGAGCAACCTTGAGGGCGAAGTCTCCACAGCTAAAGATTGGGGTTCGTTGCTTACCAGTGAAATTTGCATGGACGCCAGCGCGGGAATTGCTAAGGGCCCATGTCGAGGTTTAGGCAAAGTTAAACATGTTGACACACAGTATCGTTGGATCACAGAATGCATTGCTATGAAATCAACCCCTGAGATGCTGACACGCGTCCCGACCAAACTTGTCACAGAAGGGAAGATGGCTCAGGCCTTTGCAGGGCGCGAATTTCCACTTCCTTGAAGGAGACCACAGTTTGACTTTGAAAAGGCTTACTTCTCTCTTGGCTTGAGTCTGGTTATGGGTTAGTACGGAACTACTTCGTGATGAAGAAAGAACATGGGAGACCGCTCTTAGCACATCCGGCGCGTTGCGCCTGCTTTTCGCAAACGCAACTCGGGAGGCGTGGCCAAATACGTGTGCAGTTGTGAATTGTGAATGTATCATACAATGTACATACGTGCATTGTTTGGCTCAGGCTAATTTTGCAATTTTCCCTTGTCAGCGGTCTTGGAAAGTGTGCGTGGCTGTGCTGTGAGTCACTTGTCACCCAAATGTTCCATTCATTTTCTGAATCGGAGCGAATCATGTTGACCGAGTTTGCGATGGCGACCGCCGAACCACAATGCCGTTGGAAACCATTTGATACCTCGAATTTCGGGGTTGTTTGGATGCATTGCTTCTTGATTTTCAAGACGTGATTTGTGTTGGTAGTGAGATTTTGAAAAAAATAGAAATGGTCAGCCATCCTGACAAGATTTCAACAGAACAGGAGCCCAACACAGACTCAGATGCTGCTTGGCCGCGCAGGAATCCGAAGCGCCTCGCTATGACTTGTCTAGCCGGGTCCTTGGCAAAGCGCTTTGCAACAGTTTGGGGGGTTCAATTTAGAGCAGATGCTGCAGGTGAGCAGAAAAAGGCGCTCCTCGACCAGATCCAAGGCCATGAAACTTGAGCTTGGACCGTGTTTGAAATTCGAAAAGTGGAGGAAGTCACGCGCTAAATACGTTTTTGATCATTGGACGCGCCACGAAAGCATACATTTAAAAAAATGCCTTGCGCGTCGGACAGGTCCCAGATGGTCTCGGTTTGGTTCCGCCTTGCTTCGGGTTTGGCTCGGTTTGGTTCCAGCTTGTCTGGCGCAACTGTTGCCAAAATATGAACATGACAAAGTTGCGTGGCAGGCACGGTATTTGGCGCGTCCGGATTTGCTCTGGGATCGTTTTTCGCCATGGCAGGGTTCCGCAAGGTGATGTGGCTGAAGTGTTGGATCGTGATTTTGTGTGGCAAAGGTAGTATTTGATGCATTGGACTGGGCCTGCTCAGCGTTCGCTTTTTGCAATGGCAATGCTGCGCGGGCTGATTTTCGAGCAGTGTCGTACTCCCTTGTAGTACGTTGTAATACGTTTTAGTACTTTGCAGTGCGTTGCACTATTTTGCAATACTTTGTACCACGGTGCCGTACCCTGTAATATTTTGTGGTACGCTGCAGTCTTTGTAGTACATTGCGCTACCTTGTAGGACCTGGCAATTTTTTTAGTACCTTGTAGTACGCTGTAGTCAGCTTGTAGTGCTTTGCAATGCCTTGTAGTACTTCGTACTACGTTGTAGTGCTTTGTGGTACATTGTAGGACACGGTAATACCCAGTAGTATCCCTTGTCAAACCTGAACAAGCATTTTGTAGTATCTTGAAATATTTAGTAGTTCGCAGTATTTTGCATAAGGTATTTTGCAGCACGTTGCAATACCTTGTCGTAGGCTGCGGTGCCTTGTAGTACATTGTCATACGTTATCGTGCTGAAAGTAGTTAATTGTCGTACGTTATTGTGCTGGTGCGCTGTCGTTTGGTGCGTTTTTGTTGAGTACATTTGGTGTGGCGCGTTTTTGTTTGGTACGTTTTTGTGTGGTACGGTTTTGCTCGGTACTTTTTTAATGTGGTACGTTCGGTGGCGCCGTTTCGTTCGGTTCGTTTTTTGTTTGGTACGTTTTGTTTGGTGCCTCTTTGTTTGGTACGTTTTTGTTTGGAACAATTTTGTTCGCGTGTTTGTTTTTTGTGTGGTGCGGTTTTGGTTTGGTGCGTTCTTGCGCGGTCCTTTTTTTTGGTGCGGTTTTGTTGGGCACGTTTTGGCGCGGTCCGTTTTTGTGTGGTATTTTTGTGATGTTGTTATTTGTTGTGGTGGTGACTTGTTTGTGGTGTTTTTTGTCGGTGATTTCGTTGTGGCAGTCATTTTGCCGTCATGATTTCATCGCGCCGCATCCTGTAAGCACCAATGCCTTCCTCATAGGCATTGACAAGTATGGAAACTTGCGCCCCGGCCTCGTGCGGGTACTTCTTGTATCTAAGATTGACGCTTTGGGTAGCAAAGGACTCTTACATCTGTTGGTTTGTTTTTTCTGCGGCATCTGCCCCAGGCTCACTGGTCACTGTTTTTGGCTAGCCTTTGCGCCCGAAATTAGTTCGAATTGAAGAGACATGTTTGGAAGCCGCTTTTGTCCCAAAGTTTTTGCAGGGTGCAAGTCGGGGAAGTCCTGATTCAGCTTCAGAGAGGCTCCACGTTGCAGAGGTTTCCCGAGAGTTGTAATTTCTGCACGTTGCCTTATTGAGGGTACTATCTGGCTGTTTTTGGTGTATGGGTTGGTAGATGGCACTCTCGGAGATGATGGGCCTTGTTTCAGCAACAGTGCCTGGAACCAAACATTGATTTCCATCAAGTTTGACCTTTCGCACATTGGAGCTCTCAGGAATTGATCGTTTTGAGTTTGATCTTTGGTGTTTTCGAAGCAGTGCGAACCGTTTCAGCAATGCAGTTGCTTCTGAGTTAGCAGCTGAAAACTCGATCAGTTGATGTTGCGGGACTGAATCCATTCCCACAGACAGGAACTTTAGAAGACATCATTGGGAACTTGTTGGTCATTACTCTCGATGATCACACCATGTCAGCAATGCGGCCGACTTTGCATGTAGCAGTAGCAATTCCATGTTGGCAAACTGTGCAAAATTTAATTCCCGATAATGGCGGTTGATGACCGTCAAATTCTATGACGGCGGTCAGACATGTTCGTTTTTCTACCTTGAGGAGCAGCTATCACGGTAATTCCCACGAATCCAGCGCGCGTTTCCTGCCAGGTTTGGACAAGGTTCTTCTTCACAAATCTTCAGGTCGGCATTTTTCTGGGCATTGAGCAAAGTGTGCAGAGGATACAGGCGGTTCGGCTTTCACTCCACCAGATTTGCATTTGGAAATCTGCAGATTGGGAAACAATCGAGGCCCTTTTGGCAGCTCACTTGCCTCAATCACCATCAACATGTTGAGATAACCATAGAGAACCTGGCAAACCGGTGGCTCCAACTGTTTGTGCATTGAGATCTTCTGTTTTTTGGAGCTGTTAGGTCTCGTAACTCTATGGCTTGTGATGGTCAGGCCATGGAGCCGCTGGCCTCAAACTGCAGAGTGATCTGCGTTGGGTGCCCAGAAAGCACTCCGATGTTTGCATTGAGAAGTGATGAATGTTTGCATGGTTTTCATTTTGGAGATGATTTTTGGATGGGAACGTCATTCTGGGAAATTGATGAATGGGATTAGGTAGATAGGCAATGATAGGCAGACAATTATGCTTGCAGGTATGTCACAAGGTACGCGAATGATATGCTAGTGGAAACGCACGGACAAATAGATACCTGGATAGATACACAGAGAAAGAGGGTGGAAGAAGACAGAAAGATACATAACAGGGATAGAAATAGATGGGTAGGTGGATGGAAAGATAAGTAGCTACATAGGTATGTACATACAGATAGATGAAGAGACAGAACAGATCAAAAGAGAGGGAGACATATGCAATCATGCATGTATCACATGCACCTTATTTCCATACCCAAACGATCAACATTGAGGGAATGTGCAATTTGCTGTATTGCCCCTAAGGGAATCCAATTTCGAAGCCAATTTCGTCTATGATTTTTTTGTTTGCATCCCGCGGTTCATATGATGTAAGTGGCCTTCAAAATTGAAGAAACTTGACCCGTATGGATGGTTTCCCGCAAAAGGTCGAATGTCAAAGTCGTTGCCTCCTTGGAAGTTTCAGTTGTGATCTGTGAATTTGGTGGAGCATGGAGCAACAAGAAACTGAAACCTAATCTGTCAACATGATTAATGTTTGTTAGTAGATTATCAATGTAGTCACAGTAGTCACTGATGAATTAGACCATGCCAGTGCTACCAAGATCATTTAGAGGTGCGACACATTTGTTGATTTGTGAACCAACCTGCTGTTGTACAAAGTAACAAAGGCGGGCTGATTGCAGTTGTAGAGAATACAGACAAGGTATGGTAGAACAGCGGCAAACAAGATGCAAGCACTAGCAAACATGTGGCTCAAGATGTGAATGTGTTTAGAAGAGATTTGCCGACTTTTATCATGGAAGAAACACTACGAGTGAATGTTTGCTCCCAAGTGGTCGGAGTGAAATTATTGAAGTTCCAAAAGCCTCTACCATCGGTGACCTGAAATGTGTGGCTCAGGTATCTTTGGGCCAGAGATTCTTGCGGTTTATTACTCCAAAGGGACGTGTGTTGACAAACCTTCTGACTCCTTTGGAAGCTTCAGAGATTCAAGAGGATGAGCACTTGACTGCCGTCGCACAACATGCGCAAATAGCCGCAACGCACTCTGCCTTCGCTGTGTGGTGCATTGGAGGTGATCGGATTGTCACCTGGGGCCATCCAGACGTTGGTGGCAACAGCTCCACAGTTCAGAATCGACTGAGAGATGTGCAACAAGTCCAGGCCACAGGCAGCGCATTCGCTGTTGTTTTGGCCAATGGACATGTTGTGACTTGGGGTGATAGACAGCATGGCGGGACAGCTCCAGAGTGCAAGATCAACTGAGAGATGTCAGAGAAGTACAGGCTACGCCTGGTGGCGCCTTCGCAGCAATCTTGGCAAGTGGAGATGTCGTCACTTGGGGCCATCCACGGTGGGGCGGCGACAGCTCCGCGATTCAACATCAGCTGAAGGACATACAGCAAGTCCAGGCTACACTCGGTGCCTTCGCGGCCATTTTGACCAATGGACGAGTTGTAACTTGGGGAAACGGAGAATATGGCAGTGATAGCTCTGCAGTTAAAGATCAACTCACAAATGTCAAGCATGTCCAGGGTGCAGGCAGGGCATTTGCTGCCACTCTGGCCAATGGATGTATTGTAACATGGGGTGATCCAGCATTTGGTGGTGACAACTCTGTGCTACAGGATCAGCTCAGAAATGTGCAGCAAGTACAGGCAACACGAAATGGTGCATTCGCTGCCATTTTGGCCAGCGGAGATGTCATGACCTGGGGCGATCGAGAGCATGGCGGTGACAGTTCTGCAGTTCAACAGCAACTGAAGAATGTTGAACAAGTCCAGGCCACAAGTGGCGCATTTGCAGCTGTTTTGGCCAATGGACGAGTTGTAACCTGGGGAGATCCGATTTCTGGCGGTGACAGCTCGGCAGTTCAGAATCGACTGAGAGATGTGAGAGAAGTCAAGGCCACAGGAAGTGCATTCGCAGCTGTTTTGGCCAATAGACATGTTGTTACTTGGGGTGACTCAGACTGCGGTGGTGACAGCTCCGGAGTGCAAGATCAACTGAGGGATGTTGGAGAAGTGCAGGCCACACGCGGTGGAGAATTCGCAGCGATCTTGGCAAATGGACGTGTAGTCACCTGGGGACATCCACGCTGGGGCGGCGACAGCTCCGCAGTTCAAGATCAGTTGTGGTATTTGTAGTTTGTGATGTCTTGTGATCTCTTATGATTTCTTCCCGCATTTTGTGGGAGTAATTTGAGCGAATGACTTGCTGCGCAGAAAATTGGTTGAAAGCAGCCACTCAGCCGCTCGCAGAAGTCACACATTGGGCATCCAGAGGGGATGATCCTGGTCCGACTCCTTGACTAAAATGATCTAAGATTATTTCCTTCACAATGCCAGTTGACGAATGCAAAGGGCCATTTTTGGGCACGACAATAGGTACGAGCTGTTTCTAGGATAATGAGAGATCTATAGTTAGAAAGCAGAAATCCATGATATTAATGACCAGTTTGCTGACAATCATGTTGAAATGGGAGATAGTTTGACAGTGCTTACTGTGATCTGTAATGGCTAATCTAATGCTTCATTGTGATTCGTGGTGGTTAATGGATGGTCAGTCATGCTTGATCGTGGCTTTTGATGGTGCTTGACTGATTTGATACAATTTGTATGAGTTAACCATGATTAGCCAGGCAATGGCAAGCCAGCCTCCACAGATGGTGTCCCAGGGATTCCCTTCAACATATGGTAGTTTTGAAATGGGGAATTCATCAAAAGGTACGATGATGGTTTTTGTGATGGTTGGGAACGTTCGATGGGTGGATTCAGGTTTGTTTGTGGTTGAACGTCGTCCATATATTTGGAAAGGGGCCACCGCGAAGAAATATTGGGCTAAAGCCACAGCCTCAAGATCCTCAAGCTGGCTGTTCTGGAAGTACAATTGGTGATCCACATCCTGAGTGTCAAACACCCCTTAGGATTGATCACTTTGAAAGTGAGGCTGGAGTTTCATCCATTTTACAAATGATTTTTACATATTTGTCCAACCTCCAACTGTCAGATCCCCCAGCCATCTTGCTTTTGAAATTCACAGCTTTGGGTCTGGCGCGTCTCAGGTCAATCCCTTGCGCGCCGAATCTCAAAGCGCTGCTCCCAAAAGATCGGAGCTGCAATTGGGCGCGTGGCGAAGCGAAACTCTTGGACCATCGTCATCCGCTGATCCACCACCAGCCACCATAAAATTGCCGGTGGCTTGTGGTGGTCTATGGATTCTTTTTCGATCTTCCATTTATATGCATCTATCGCCATAGCCTGTTGGCATTGGTGGGTTGACATGAACTTCATTCTACAATAAAGAGATTGGCGTAGGGCTTCAATACCCTGCCAGAATTCAACCCTTTTACTGCTACCTCACTTTCAAGTCCCAGCTAGGTATTTTACAAGATGTGCTTCCAGAAGCGATAAGGATGTGTAAAAGACAGAGTCATGATATGCAATCTGGCGTTGAAAGTGAAGGCAAAACTTCTCCAGTTAAAGCATCTCCCCCTGCGTTGCTGAATGGGTGGCATGAACGACAGTAGCCTAGTCTAGTCCTCAGCTGGAAGCATCAGACTGGAAACCTCCGCACTTGACCCGCCACCGACCATGGTGCTCACTCAGCTCGGGCGCCCAGTTGCTACGCCGTGTTGCTCTCTGCGTATTGAACGATTTTTTGTGCAGCAAGGTCGCAGATGGATGAAGTGGAGGCGGAGTACCAGCGGTACCTCAAGCTGGTCAGGGCCTGAATTTGTGTTTTTCATGCTCTTCTCTTTCCTGCTTCTCCGCTTTCCTGCTTCTTTGCTCTCCGCTTTCCTTCTTCTTTGCTTTCTGCTTTCCTGCTTTTCTGCTTCTCTGCGTGTGTGTTTTTTTGCTTCTTTCCTTCTTTGCTACTTTCCTTCTTTGCTTCTTTGCTTTTCTGCTCTTCTGTTTTCCTG
>VSDK01002872.1:1745-56593 GCA_009767595.1 Symbiodinium kawagutii | reverse complement strand
TGGATGGATGCATGGATGCATGGATGGATGCATGGATGCATGGATGGATGCATGGATGGACGGACGGACGGATGGATGGGGATGGATGGGGATGGATGGGAATGGATGGGGATGGATGGGAATGGATGGATGGATGGATGGATGGATGGATGGATGGATGGATGGATGGATGGATGGATGGATGGATAGATGGATGGTCTGATAGCTGGATAGCGAATAGATAAACGGCTAGATAGATGTATAGATGATAGATACATAGGTACATAGATAAGATACATAGCTGCATAGATACATAGATGCATAGATAGACGGATAGATGATTAGATGATTAGATGGGTGGATGGAGAGGTGGATGGATGGATGGATGGATAGGTGCATGGGTAAAGCAAGGATGGGTAAAGCAAGGATGCTTGTGATACACTAAGGACGCCGACACCCAGAAAGAATGGGTTCGGTACCTCCAGCGCGAGGCGGCTGCAATTTTGACTTTCGCATTGGCGTTGAATGTCACCTGAATTCACGCTGAAGCTTGTCATTGCATGAATTGAGTGTTGGCGCAGGTTTACGGTGACAAGGTGCCATTTTCCGTACTTTGGCACGCAAAATCGCAGACCAACCCCGCAGGGACGAACTCTCCTGGTGCTCTTGAAGAGTCTTCACGGTTGGAATGCTTCCTATTGTAGAAAAGTGCTAAAGGATGTACATTGTATGCCTTCCCATTTTCAACTGTTTCCTTTCGGATGCACACATTGTCCATACGTTGTTTGGGGCCGGGCCAAAGATTGATTCTGTCTTGGTAGATGGTAGATGCAATAGTTCGTTTGGTTGATATGGATTGCACTCACTAGGGGATGACAACCGACAACAACAACAACAACAACAACAACAACAACAAGAAGAAGAACAGGAGAAGGAAATTGATTGATCCCACAAAGGCTTTGCAGGATGCTGATGACATCAAGAATCATCCAACCTAGACAGGTTTTTCATCACCTGTCCTGCTTTGGTTCCCATTACGGCAGCGGAGACTTACCCATATTATCACACCCAAAAGTCTTAAACAAAATCGTTTGAACAACAAATGAGATATTTACCCATAGCCTCCTCGGTTGGCTGCAGATTCGCCAAGTACATCCAGCTGAATCCAGCTATCCAACGATGCTCTAGTTGGTCCCAAGTGGTCGGTAGGTGGAGCTGGTGCCAACTCCTCATTCTCGCCGCGGTGTGGATTTGGTGGTGACAAAGACTGTCGCCGCTGAGTCTGGAAGCCCAGGGCTTGAGGAATTCAGGTGGACTGCCCATAGCTGCATTGCTGGCAGGTTCTTGACACATCGCTTTAGATTTATCTCATCTTTTTTGATTCTGGGGATTGAAGACGACGATGCCACGCATAGCAGGGGAGCTGGTCCCTGTCTTGCCTGACGACTGTTCAATCCAATGTTTTATTGTGAGTTGTGTTGTCGATCATGTCGAGTTCCTCCGCCGATTTCTGAGGGCCTGTCAATTTTAAAGATGAAGCCAGCCAATTCCCTAATTCCTTAAAGTTCTGAGGGCCAATGCTTTAGTTTCTCGATGACGCCTCTTTTTCCTGCAAGATTTTGGCCAATGTTGCACCCAGAAGGCACACATGGGTGAACCACAAGCACTGCTGGGATGTCCCTACGACTATTTGGTGGTGATGTGGAGGGGCCTGTGCTGTTGGGTATATCGGCCGGCACCTCGCTTAGGACCATGTCCATGGAGAGTGCTGGAGGCGGATTGATGGAGGACGAGCTGAGTCACGGTTGCGTCAAGCCACAACAGCAACAACCTAAGTATCACTTGCTAACAGTCAGCAAGATGGCTATGGGTCATGGGTTCCTGTACCCCTCGTAAACATCCCGCGCATGATCAGCGTAGTCTTTGTTGGGACATTCACCTACCCAAGTTTGGCTAATGGATGCTAATGGTTTTAGGATGTAGATCGTGATTCCGACCACGGATTCGACTGGAGCATCGCCACAATTGGGGGGGTGGGTGGTACTCCCCAATATTTAAATTCAGTTGCATCATCCGAATGAACATACAAGGCTTCCTGATGCTAAGTTGGCCAATCACGACAATGATATTGACGGAAGTCGTACATTGGAAACGGCTATCAATCAGTACAATGTAGCCAATGAGTAAAAAAATGTAAACATGGAAGGATCACCAGTTTTGTTTATGGCCACTACTTTCCAAATCAACGATCGTCCAGTACAATTGACTCACTAACACTAGTGATTGATATTAGCAAATCATTGTGCAGACAAAGGTATGGATTGAACATGGTGAACTAATCATGGTTCAACAACCGAAACTATTTGGGCTGCTCCACCAAGCCAAGTCGCCAGTGTTGGATTTGGTACCGTGGCAGAGATTGTTTCCACCCAATTGGGGGTTGGCAGTCACCTTTGCCACCAGCATGAAACAGCTCTGCTTAATGGTGAGTGGTAGTGGATGGTTCAAAATGACTACACAATGTTTCCATTCATTGTTTTGATTTTAAGACGAAAACTGGGTCAATCATCCATGGTGTTTGATACTCAGTGATCCTAGTTACTAGTTCATAGCTGGTGTTTGCTATGATGGTGTTTCCACGATGAACTGATATGGCCACAAAAACCGATAAATTATATTTCCATCAGTTGATCTATGATCAAATTACATGCCTCCGACCTCCACTATGTCTCCAACATGTTTCAGGGTTTCCTTATGTTTATCTCCTCAAATTGGGCGTTGCATGCGCGTTTTGCCATGAGCAACAGGGGTTACTTGGTTACCAGTACTTAGTGGTTCCACAAATCCCTCGTGAGTGTTGAGAAATAGCTGGGTCAACAGTACAACGGTTATATGTAACGGTGGAATGTATTTTGGATAGTGCTAATGAATCTGATTAACAGCATTTACAAATGATAGTTGGCGCTTACTACAGTGGTTGTACCATGATAAACCCATACAACCCCAAGAACCGATCGGTTATGTTTCTATCGGTTGATCTTTGATTCTGATTAAATTGCATACTTCCGACCTCCAATGTTTATGCTTGCGGTTCCCAAATTCTACCAGGAGCAGGACGTCCCTACCCATGGTACGAACCTGCAGACCCAGGCGGTGGCGGGCAAGTTTGCTTGGAAATGTGTCTAGCAATGGTTAGCAGCTTGGGTTAGTGCTTCCACAGGTCAACAGTACAATGGTTCTTTGCCATGGTGAGATGATGTGAAATGTATGTTTGGATAGTGCTATTGAATCTGATTAGTAGCACTGACAAGTATTGGTGAAATGTATCTAGAGAGTGTTAATGAATCACACCTAGCGATGAATGTACTTGGTGAGTTCAGTGAGGCTGTAGACTGTAGATACCGTTCTGGGATCAATGGTTGTTTGTAAGGAATAATAGTGGATATGATGATGATGATGATGATGATGATGATGATGATGATGATGATGATGACGATGAGGATGAGGATGAGGATGAGGATGAGGATAAGGATGCTGATGATGATGATGATGATGATGACGACGATATATGACTGTGATGATGCTGATGATGATTATGACGATAAAAATGATGATGATGATGATGATGATGATGATGATGATGATGATGATGATGATGATGATGATGATGATGATGACGATGACGATGATGATGATGACGATAATGATGATGATGATGATGATGATGATGATGATGATGATGATGATGATGATGATGATGATGATGATGATGATGATGATGATGATGATGATGATGACGTTGCGCCAGTCATGTTGCATCCATGGAGCAACTCATCACATCACTGCCACTGACCAGTGTGTCTATCGTTGTTTTGCTCGCCGTCCCCAAGGGATTGTTGAGTACAGCCTGGTTAGTTCAGTCTCACTCCAACCATCACAATGGCGCTTTCCAAAGCTCATCTCATCTCATCAATTTGTAAGTCCTTGATGTCTTACATTGTCTTACCAGCAAGGGACAGATCAGAGAAATGTCCTTTCATTCTGGTGAGTCCTCAGGACCATCCACTGCTGGCAATTTATCCAAGGATTCAGATTATTCAACTCTTCCCAATTCCTGCCAGTTCTTTCATGTTCTTCCGAACTTCTCTGCACCCTGTCCCCTTCAAGCTCACGAAACCCCATCCGCCTCCTCCAATCATTTCCTTCACCCTCGCTGTGCTCTTCCATTCTCTTTCCTCTCCACATCTTCCGCTCACCCTCACCGGTCTCACACGCCTACGTCCAACATTTTGTCCCCCAAGATACATCAGCCAAGCACCTGGCGAGGCATCAGTGCAGTTTTCTGACTCCGTCACCACAGTGACGTCACCGGAAGTTCCAGAGACACTTCCAGAGGCAGAAAACTCATGCTGTTTGATGTTTGTGACACGTTTCAAGCTACAAAGCTTCAACTAGAAATTCACTAGAAATCCACTGAGTACTTCGACTTGTTCATTTTTGTTCGAATGAGTTAACGATTCCTAACCTCAGTCCCAGGTAGATGCAGAATCACTTTGCAAACCGATTCCAATACAATGATTTAATGCTCTGTGGCCATAGATGCGTTTGGATGCTTTGTGTACATAGGAGCTTGTTTGTCTCGTGCACTCATTTCCTCAAATGGCACATGCTTTCAGCCCTTTCAACCATTCTCGGCCGAATGTAGGAGCTGCTTGGTGGTAGATGTTGGTACTATGAAATCAATGGTCGATGTTGAATTTTGTCAAGATCGATTTGCATTTTCATATGAAACTGTCATGGATTGTCTTTGACCTTTCCTGCAATTTGGCGGCTTTCCAGGTGGGTAATCGCTCAGTCCAAGATTGCATTGCCACCCCATACGTCGATGCATCAACAGTAAGCGATGAGGCAATGGGATGTTGCAACGGAAGCGATGTGGAAACAGACAGAACATCTACAGGAATACCTGGCAATTTCTGGCAAACTGTTTATGTAGGTCGAGTGTGTACATGCGGCCGCAGGTATATAACCAATGTGTTGGATTGTGCTGACATGTCTGGACTGCTCAATGCACGTTCAGGCCGCCATGCCAGACACGAGCAAGCTCTCGGAGGTTTCGTAAGAACCTGTTCTCTCAACTTGTTTTTGGCCCTTGCATGTTAAAACGTACGTAAAGAATCCTGGCAGAGTTAAACCTGCAGAAACTTCCAAGTGTTTCACTGCCAGGCTACAGAAGCGAAGGGCCAGAAGTGCGCCGCCTTCAGCGAGAAGGTGAAACATTTCCAGACATTTTGATATCGCGCTGGGCAGCGCAGTTTTGTCCAGGCAAAGGCAACACCGAGAGCTGCTGGAGTGGAATGGAGTGGCTTTGACAGTCAGTCTGCTTGCACCTTAGACCTTCCATGACCTTGTTTGAGCAACATGCCTTTCAATTTTTTGCCGGATCATTTTTCTCTTGGGTTCGAGACTATGCCGCGGAAAAACTCAACAAATCGCTAGCATAACATACGGGTGAGCTGAAAGAACTCTTCCAAGCGTGCTATTGTTTTGCCATCTGTGCTACAGATGAGCCGCAAAGAGAAAGAGCTTTGGTGGCGAGTATCAGGCCAGTTCTCGAAGAGGTTCTTGCACTGCAGTCTGTGGGCGGAGCCCGCTTGCCTTGGCTAAGTATACCCGTAATATACATATACATGTTCATAGTGATATCTCATGTATATACATCCATTCAATAAACATAATATACTGTAATAACAACATCATATATCAATATTATACCCCTAGCGTTTGTGTGAAAACACCGTTGCCAGAGCCGTCCCAGGAAACTGAGAACTTTGCACAGCCCGCGCTGAGAAATTCAGGTGGAGAAAACCATTGGGGAACCCTGGAAATTTGAGTGATGAATGATGAATGGTGTCCACATTATACCTGCAAATTTGTGCCAGATGAGTGATGAAAGTGATGAATCATTAATGACACATGAGGGTTTGTTGACTCTCACATGACTTGAGGAAAGTGATGAATCGTTAATGAGACCTGTTGCTTTTTGACTCTCACCTTTGACTTCTCCGGCTCCTTGCGAGGCAGATGTGACGACGTGATCGCTGTGCGCCGAACGCGCACTCTTCCTGCACGGCCCCACGGTCGTAGTCACATGCAGATTATCAATGAAAATTTGAGGCGCAACGCATTTTGCATTTTTCTCAACTAACCTGTTGTTGCACAAGGAAACAAAGGCTGTATACCTTTTTGGCAGATTGCTGTTGTAAAAAATGCAGACAAAGGTATTGTAAAACAGCAGCAAACAAGATGCAAGCATTAGCAAACATGTGGCTCAAGATGTGGATGTGTTTAGGAGACAATTGGCGACTTGTACCATGGAAGAAACACTGCGAGTGAATGTTTTGCTCCCAAGTGGTCGCAGTGAAATTCTTGAAGTTCCAAAGGCCTCTACCATCGGTGACCTGAAATGTGTGGCTCAGGTATCTTTGGGCCAGAGATTCTTGCGATTTATTACTCCAAAGGGACGTGTGTTGAAAAACCTTCTGACTCCTTTGGAAGCTTCAGAGATTCAAGAGGATGAGCACTTTACTGCCGTTGCACAACATGCGCAAATAGCCGCAACGCACTCTGCCTTCGCTGTGTGGTGCATTGGAGGTGATCGGATTGTCACCTGGGGCCATCCAGACGTTGGTGGCAACAGCTCTGCAGTTCAGAATCGACTGAGGGATGTGCAACAAGTCCAGGCCACAGGCAGCGCATTCGCTGTTGTTTTGGCCAATGGACATGTTGTGACTTGGGGTGATAGACAGCATGGCGGAGACAGCTCCCGAGTGCAAGATCAACTGAGAGATGTCAGAGAAGTACAGGCTACGCCTGGTGGCGCCTTCGCAGCAATCTTGGCAAATGGAGATGTCGTCACTTGGGGCCATCCACGGTGGGGCGGCGACAGCTCCGCGATTCAACATCAGCTGAAGGACGTACAGCAAGTCCAGGCTACACTCGGTGCCTTCGCGGCCATTTTGACCAATGGACGAGTTGTAACTTGGGGAAACGGAGAATATGGCAGTGATAGCTCTGCAGTTAAAGATCAACTCACAAATGTGAAGCATGTCCAGGGTGCAGGCAGGGCATTTGCTGCCACTCTGGCCAATGGATGTATTGTAACATGGGGTGATCCAGCATTTGGTGGTGACAACTCTGTGCTACAGGATCAGCTCAGAAATGTGCAGCAAGTACAGGCAACACGAAATGGTGCATTCGCTGCCATTTTGGCCAGCGGAGATGTCATGACCTGGGGCGATCGAGAGCATGGCGGTGACAGTTCCGCAGTTCAACAGCAACTGAAGAATGTTGAACAAGTCCAGGCCACAAGTGGTGCATTTGCAGCTGTTTTGGCCAATGGACGAGTTGTAACCTGGGGAGATCCGATTTCTGGCGGTGACAGCTCGGCAGTTCAGAATCGACTGAGAGATGTGAGAGAAGTCAAGGCCACAGGAAGTGCATTCGCAGCTGTTTTGGCCAATAGACATGTTGTTACTTGGGGTGACTCAGACTACGGTGGTGACAGCTCCGGAGTGCAAGATCAACTGAGAGATGTTGGAGAAGTGCAGGCCACACGTGGTGGAGCATTCGCAGCGGTCTTGGCAAATGGACGTGTAGTCACCTGGGGGCATCCGCGCTGGGGCGGCGACAGCTCCGCAGTTCAAGATCAGTTGTGGTATTTGTAGTTTGTGATTTCTTGTGATCTCTTATGATTTCTTCCCACATTTTGTGGGAGTAATTTGAGCGAATGACTTGCTGCACAGAAAATTGGTTGAAAGCAGCCACTCAGCCGCTCGCAGAAATCACTCATTGGGCATTCGGACCTGCTTAGTAGGGATGATCCTGGTCCGACTCCTTGAGTAAAATGATCCAAGATAATTACCATCACTATGCCAGTTGACAAATGCAAAGGACCATTTTTTGGCAAGACGATAGGTACGAGCTGTTCTAGGATAATTAGGGATCTATAGTTACAAAGCATATTGATGACCAGTTTGCGGGCAATCATGTTGAAATGGGAGATAGATTGACAGTACTTACGACTAATCTAATGTTTCATTGTGATTCGTGGTGGTTAATGGATGGTTAGTCATGCTTGATCGTGGCTTTTGATGGTGCTTGACTGATTTGATACAATTTGTATGAGTTAACCATGATTAGCCAGGCAATGGAAAGCCAGCCTCCACAGATGGTGTCCCAGGGATTCCCTTCAACATATGGTGGTTGTGAAATGGGAAATTAATCAAAAGGTCCGATGATTAGTGATGGTTGGGAATGTTCGATGGGTGGATTCAGGTTTGTTTGTGGTTGAACGTCGTCCATATATTTGGAAAGGGGCCACCGCGAAGAATTATGGCAAATGATTTTTACATATTTTTCCAATCTCCAACTGTCAGACCTTGCTTTTGAAATTCAGAGTTCTGGGGCCCTCTGGTGCGTCTCAGGTCAATCCCTTGCGCGCCGAATCTCACAGCGCTGCTCCCAAAAGATTGGAGCTGCAGCACGTGGCGAAGCGAAACTCTTAGACAATTGTCCCCCTGATCAACCATCAGCCGTCAAATCGCCGGTGCTTTATGGTGGTCTATGGATGTTTGATAGATCTTCCATTCACCAGAGCCTGTTGGCATCCGTGGGTTGAAATGAACGTCATTCTACAAGAAATGGATTGGTGTAGGGTTTCAATATTCTGCCATTTTTCAACCTTTTAGTGCTACCTCACTTTCAAGCCGTTCCCAGCTGGGTACTCTACAAGGTGTGCTTCCAGAAGTGATAAGGATGTGTAAAAGACAGAGTCATGGTATGCAATCTGGCTAGCATTCAAAGTGGAGGCGCTTACATTGGGCAATCTTGAACCATATATGTTTTGTGATTGTTTTGGCTGTGAGTAAATTTAGTCTATCACAAAAGTTGAGCTGATCTTTCCTACTGACAGAGTTGATAGGATAATTGACGCAGGAAATGTGCCCCCGGATCCTGCAGGGTGCTGTAGCTATTGGACTGGCTCGGTACCACCACACGGTACTGGAGTAAAAGCTTATTGTGCAAGGAGATGTCCTTGGCGGTTGGAAGGCCAGGATGGTTTGTCGATGTCCAGAACGGTCTTCGTTTCATCACAGCAGCTGTTGCTTCTGTTCATTTTGGGAACCATCAACCATCTATGCCTGTTCATTTTTTGGTTATCAAGAAATTGCATCATGTCGCTACCGCCACAAGCACAGAGATGTGCGCTGCACCTGGCTCTCAGCTGCAGATTTTTTGGAGGCCCAGATTTTGCCATGGAAAGGGCCTCCAGGGCCTCGGCCTCAAGGCACAGGTTGCCATGCGCTGTCCTCCTCCTGGCGGCAGCAGCGACTTGGGGTGGCAGATGGCCACTAGCAGCCGTGACTTAGCGGCGCTTCCCATCACAGCAGATTCGGCAGTACATGAATCGTTCATTCAAGTGATGCCATCTCCAATTTCTACTGTATGCTCTAGGACTCTAGGACTGGAATGCATTCTTCGAAGTAATCATGTTTCATAGTGGATGTTTTTTTGTGGTGGGCAAGACGTGCCTTCCACACAGGTTTTTTCAAAGCCTACGATGCCGACATTGAAATTTCTTTAAATTTCCAAGGTTGGATCTTGTTGAAAAAAGACCCTAGTTCAGATCGATTCAGGTGTTCTGAACTGCCTTAAGAGTTCACAAGACTGGATGAAAAGCCGTTCATTTTCCAGCAAAGATTCTATTCCCATTGAGAATCAGCTGAGTTGGCCCTGGTTGTGTGGCTCTGTATGTTTTATGTTCGAATCTGAATGCGGGTCCTTTTTTCAAAGACACGTATTATATTCAAAAAATATCAGATTATGAATATACAGGCGATCACATATTCGATCTACACGGGCACTGCATACATACATAGCACACTCGTTGGATCGTACTTCATTTTTGTTCCATTGCATTACATTACAATACTTTCATGCGCACATGTGTATTTACGCAAACACGTACCTACATCATACCTACATCGTACATTTGCATAATTACTTTCAACTTGTATTTGTACTTCGACGTTTTTGGATGCTTGTATTTGCCACTTTCTTTTCTTTTCGCTCAGGTGACGCGGGACCAAAAAGCGAAGCAGTCGGCGAGTCAGAAAGTGGCAGCCGCGGGCGCTGGCGCTTGCCGTGAGGCAGGACATGGAAGAACAGTTGCAGTTGATCCATGGTGCGATGCCGATCATCAATGGTAGATCAAAGGCATATTCATGGTGATTGATGCCTTGGATCAATGATGATCAAAGGTTGGCAGATTCATCGCAGATTTTGGATGGCGATTCATCCTGGCATTTTGCAACACGGATTGATCATGAAAGTGGTGGGACCAGCCGGCCATTCCAAGTTGTTGCAGCGGACAGTTCTAAGATGATCCAAATCTCTGATTCGATGATTCCAACTATGTACACTGCCACTCGCTAGAGTCCAGTTGGGGCTGGCTCCGCTTCTGCAATGTTGATGTATACAGCACCAACTTCATGGCCCCACGGGTGAGAGCGTTACGTCCACGAATGAAGCTGCGGAGCTTTGTGCGTCGCCTCTGCCATGCTATGCATCTCAGGCCCTGGTGGCCGGGCAGCAACGCTTCGAGAGCGCCAGACAACAATGGCTCAGTGAATGTGGCCCTGCAGAAGGGAAGGAACCGGGAAAGGAACCGGGAAAGGAACGAAGGAACCGGGCTCTTTTGGACCTCAGTTGTGAAAAGACTTCGGCCATAGGACTTCTGGATCGTTCGTTGGATGGGACTGAGTAAGCATGATGTTTGTGACAAAGCAACGAAGTGGATCATGGTGAGCATAAGAAGAACCATTTTGTTGACAAGTTCAGCTGTTGTAACTAGAATGTTCAAAAGTCAGTTTAGTAATCAAAATTATCAACGAAGCAACATCATTGTTGGCTATTGTTCAATGCTATTACTTTGTCATCATTGTCAATTGTTGAATACATTGCCATCATTGCCATTTAGTATGTAGTGAATTGTTGACTTGTTTTATTTAGTCAATGTTTTCGCATCAAATTTTTTGTCCAAAGCCGTGGGCCGTGGGGCCCCTCGCATCTCTGAGGCACCTCGCAGCGTCCGGTGCTGCTGGGTGCCCTGGCGGAGTCGGCCGAGGACGCCGCTCTGGCGGCCTTTGATCAAGTCGCACAGCAGACGCCCGGTGGCAACGCACGGTGGGGTTTGGGGTGGGGTGGTGGGTGGTGGGATGGGTTGGTTAAACTTTGGTGAAGGTTGGGGTGATGTATTGGTCATGAGATCAAGAATGATCATGAGACTTTCTCAAGAAACAGGTGTCGGGGAGAATCCAGCATCAGTGACTAGTTTGGACCAGATCTGTCACAGCCTCCGTCCAGGATGGTCCAATTCAGCCCCATGATTTTGAACGCAGCACTTTGCTGATACAGTGGCGTTTGGGAATGGAACTTTCCCGTCCACCTCCATCATGCCACGAAGATCAATCGCCTGCATTGTATGTTTGCATGCCTTGAAAAAACACATCTCGCCCGAGCAAACACTCCAGACGACACAAGTCCTCAGTAGTACCTTGCACAGGGCTAGCAGATGATAGCAAGGCGTACCCATCCGTGGCTCAGATTTGCTCAGCTCAGGTCCTGTCAGGCCGAAAGGAAAGTCCTGCAGGATGCCATCCGAAAAGATCCTCGGCAGTGAATGAAATGTAACTGCTTGATATACCTATGTACACACTATTGACACATATGCAGCTTTTCCATGGGAATCTTTGGTCGTGGGAATTGCCCAAACAGCAATCAGATTGCTGTGGCGATTCGGTCCATTGGTGTGGCCACGGGCATGGATCAAAACGCAAAACGACTCAGCATTGAACAGGCGGACAGTACGCTATGGCAACTTGAGAGCTGTTGTGGATAAATCGAAGGTGACAAGCCACATCCATAATTCAACGAGGCTGGTGTTCCAGATGAATTCGAAGCAACAAGGAATGAATTTGGAGTCATATCATGTCATATCGTTGCAGATGTTTGTGCCTATCCCTCAGGATGTTTTGTACATTTTCCAATTGCAGCGGGTCATTGCGGAACGACAAGCCTTAGACGAGCTCAACCGCAAACTCGTCACTGGTTGCACTTGGATTTTCTGTTGCGCCTTGGAGTAGGGTTCCCTGGAAAACAATTAGGGAAGTTCACCAAAAATGAATGAATAGCGAAGCAAGAGCAAAACTATGCAAAACTCATGGACAAGAATTACCAGGTTTGGGCCTGCTGCCTCAAGCTGTTTGTAGTTGTGAACTCAACTCTTGTCGCACCCCACGTGGCTATGTCTGCAAATGTGCCTTTCTCAACAGGAAACCGTCAATTCTGTGTGTGTTTACGTTAGTTCATTTGAACCTTAGCCATGTCAGGACGCGAAATCTGTCAAACCAGGTCAGATGAACTAAAGAGAACGCCCAACATTGGTGTTTGACTGGGTGGTGTTGTCTGAGGGGATCCTGTTTACCTATGTATGAGGGCCATTGTATTTTGAAGTTATGCTAGATCATCATCATCATCAAGAGTTCTGAACAGATGGTATGAATTATTCAACTCATTGAGAATTGTTCGTTCCTGAGATTCTAACCAATCGGCATAGTTGGCCTTTTCACGACCGCTATATGAGCATTTATCAGCGTGCCATGAGCCATTACAAATCATCATTATCCATTAGTTGATACCATCATTCTTGCCCATCATATATCAAAGAGCAAGATTATCCATCATTATGAACAATGATTATTACTACAATTTTACTACAATCATTGGTGTATGATCAATCACCGTGGACCACAACTATCAGCCATCAGTAGCAATGAACCATCAACGCTAGCCTCTTTACTCGTAACTACCAATCGCCATCGTATACAAGTCATTGAGAAGTACATGGCTGCATCTCGTTCCCCTTTGGCTCCTTGTTGAACACTTTTTTGTTCAACTGGGCTGAGGTGAAGAAGATGACAGAGCGTGGTGTCATGGCAGATCAGGTCATTGAAATGTCATCCCACCGTCCATTGAGCCTCAAGCAAAAGAGCACTGATGGGTTGGTTGGTCAATAATGATCACTAGTTATTCCTCTATCATTTTTATGATGGTTTATTACAGGAGATGACAATCAGCACTACTGTATCAATCAAGATTTGATTGTGAATGAAAACTGCACTAAGCGGCTGTATGTAATTCAGTATATATAGTTCCTAATGGGAGTGGCTACTAACCCACCACCAGTAGATTTGGATTGGGGGAATCGCCATGGCTCAGTTGTAGAACTGCACAGGTGCTTGTGGCCTGGTTGTGGAAGTAGTTGGTCAGAGCTTACTGAGCCAGATCAGTAACTCTTCCTATCGGAAAAACTGCTCACAAGACTTTGTTTCGGCGCCTTGTTTCCTGGTCACTTATAATCAGTGGGGGTAATCCGATTGCAGTTCTGTTTCAGTTTTCAATTGAGATGGATTACTCCCAGTTTGTCGAACCTAGGCCATTGAGGGGGGCTCGTGAGGACACCTGTTGTTTGAGGTGGACCCTTGAGGATCCAGGAGAAGATGGACTTGTTGCAAGCGCAGGTGCAGGCGTGGTGAGCGGCAAAGCGTCATCCTGTCGTGAGAGCGTTGGGTTCCATGCGACTTGTGACACTGGCCCCTGGAAATTGTGGTGAAAGGGATGGCTATATAGATATGCGTTTGTGTTTAGAGTGGCTAAGTGGCTACCCAACTCAAATCATGTGTGAATGATGCACGGGTTGGAGGGAATTCCTCTATGGCCATAGTGAATTTCACAGGCTGCTGGTCTGCAAGTTGCCAACTATCCAGTGATTCACAACTTTGGAGCTATGCGCCTTCTGTTTTTTTTAATGAGACTGATGATTCCATCCACCTTCCATCCATTTCAATCGTCAGCTACGAAGAACTTCATCAACTTCACCAACGAATTCACTTCCTCGATCCTCGAGGCCTACAAGGCTTCGGTGCGGAAGCTGCAGCCCAGCTGGGCCAGCGACATCAAAGACCCCGCGGAGGAAGCCACAGAGCGACACCTGGGCGAACTGCAGTTCACCATCGAGGCGCGACAGAGATCCTTCAGGTCCGGTCCTTCACCATGCATCACCACGCCTTTAACCATCGTTGAATGGTGATGATTGGCTATTGATGATTGGTGATTCGTTCAGGTTGGCAATGTATATGGTGAATGATCAATGATGGTTTGGTTTTGCAATTTGAGGCTGAGTCGCTTGACCATCAGCCATCATCAGATGCTGTGCCCTGTTTTCCCACACTGTCCGGGGTCGCAGCTCGATTGAAACTGGGTTTTTACAATTTCGATGAACAATGACTCATGAGGGAACGAATTTGATGCAGTGACTAATGTGAGGATTTTTCGATGTAAATGAAAGCCTGTGGCTTGTTTGAATACGTAGACATTGAAGTGTCCGTGTCTCGCGTTGCTTTCGTCATTGGATGCATGGCGACGTTGACCTCCCAACAGGACAGCGCTGAAGGTCAAGCCCTGCAAAGGCAATGGGAAGATCAACGGCTTCAGGAGATCACAGCGGAAACACATGGACGAAGAAAAACCCAGAAACAGATCACGAAGAAACACATTTGGAGGAACATTTTGGGGAGTTGCAGTTTCTGGCTTTTTAGAAATTCTGGAGATTGTTTCTAGGGATTGCAGTTTCTTTTCAGAGATTAGAGACTGATCAAAAGAGTGGAGGGTGTGATTTCACGCACATTTGCGCCACTGCGACAAAAATCCGCCTTTGGGCCGGATGTTTCAACCTCGACACTTATCCAAGATCCAAAAGCTGAACTATTTAAAGTGCAACTTAAGTCTCCCACTTGTTCAAGCTGAACTCATAGAGCTCTCCCATTGTTGGTCAAGCTGTGTTGCACATCTAGCGATGTCACCCTGCAGGACCTGATGAGTCGCCGCGCCTACGGCGTCCAAGTGTCCTTGGATCCGGCTTTGAGGGTTTTGATCCGCCCCGAGGGCATTGGAAACCTGCAGATCTTCTCAGAAGGACCTGGGAGAAACTGCAAAGACACGTCTACATTCCATTTGCATCACACGGACACTGGCAAGTCCAATGAGATGCACTGCACAAGAAGTGCCCATCGTTGCAGGTTTCAAGAAACCTATAGCATGTTATGAAGTCACAGGTTTTGAGGGCACTTTTTCTACCTCAAGTTGTGGGTTGCAGGACCTTTGGGTCCTCCCAGCCACCCTGCGGACATGAATCTGGGCATCATGAACGACGGATCCATTGCAGATGTCTATCGCGAGCATCCCGTGCCGCGGCATTACCACCGTCAACCGTCATAGGGAGGTTTTTCCTGCATCATAGGAATATGAGATATATATATATATATGTATACATAGATAAGTTTACTTTAGGCATCAACAATAGGAACATCACTAGCAGGCTGTGTTTGGAATTTATAGCCCATCAAGAGATGAGTGTAACAAGATTAGAAGATAGTAGTTTGGCCGGCATTCCAAAAATCAATAGCACTCGGAAGATTCTGCAATGTAGTTGTCAGTTATCACAGAAATGTCAGAATATGATGCTTATGGACTACTTGTAGAGTCCTGCTAGGTTTCCTTTGATTGTGGGGAGGGACCCCTCTGATGGTTCCATTGCTAAAGATGACATCTCCATACTTCTCGCAAAGGGGTGGACTCAGTGACAATCAATCCTATCACTTGAAAAATCATCAGGTGAACTGTCACGCCAACACATAGAGGCACTTCCCCGTTTCTCTGGATCTCAGATCTGTGAGCCTCTGACCCAAAAAAGTTGGATGTTCTGATGCTTCCTAAACATGCTGTTCCTTAGGAAGGAATTTCTCCACAGACCAATCCCCGGAGATGATCCTCCTTCAATTCACGTTTCATAGCAGGAGGAAGAGAGGGAACAGATGCAGCCAACACAGCTTGCCAAGTTGTAAGCAAGGTGTCATATTGGAAGCAGTGGCAGCGACGATCGAGGGTCCAAATCCAACTGCGAAACACCTGCAGGTCTAATTGTGTCTTTGGTCTTGGGGTGAGTTTTCATAGAAGGCTACGGAGACACCTCAAAATGTCTCCAAAACAAATGGTCCTCAAAATGTTTCAAGTTTTCTTTTCTGAAGCAACCCTTCTGGTTGGCACACAATGTTTGGAGGGCTGCAGCATTGCTCAGCGCGCTGAAGGTTCCACCCTTCCTGTCCGTGCAGCCAGCTGTCAACGTGAACTTGAACCTGCGGTGAGAGCGCAGGGGTAGAGATTTCATGGGTCAAGTCTTGGACAGAACTTCCAAATAGGAGCAGAAAGACTTCAGAAGTAACAAGAATCAGTTCACAAACTATAGGACTAGTGTGGAAATTGTAGGAGTGAGCAAACAACAATAAGAAGAACCACCGGACATCATAGCTAGTTTGGTATACGAGGCGCATGATTTTGAAACTAACGTTCATTGGGGATCAGAAGCGCCAAACAGTGGGTTTCCGCGGCCAACAAATTAAGAATGTTACATTTGCCGATCTTGTGACAACATGGTTATTTCACGACAAGTGATAATCCTAGCGGAGAGGATGGACAATCAGTGTCCATACCTTCATGGTTGTGATGTATGTAAACCTTGTGGATACCGCGATAGTCGAAGCATTTGTCTGGTCCCAGGTTGCCCATGTTTTGGTTCAGGATGCCTGAACAATCTTGACCGATCTTGATCCATGAACGCTTTGGCGAACCCAAGTTGCATCCGAGTAAACCAACCCTTCGTCAAGAGCGGAACCGTTCAACCACCGGCATCGCTCAAAACATTACTTTCAAGTACTACCATGTGCCACCACATGCCACCAGATCCCATCCCGTCATGTGACCTATCCATCATGAGCCATTGCAGTGTTGTCAGGATCCCACCTTTAGGAATCTTTGCATCTTGACATGTCTACAATGCTGCGAAGCTTGTGGGACATGCGGAACCAGAGCCGAAAAGGGAGAGCGGAAGAAGTTGTACCACGCCACGTCAGATCTGAAGCTAGGAGCCACTTGAGTCAAAACCAATCGTTTGAAGACGGTCTGGGGACATCATGTGAAGCACCAAGAGGGTGGTTTTTGAATGACCGCTAGGGTCAAGAATACCAACATTCGATTCAGTCCAGCTATCAATCAGGGTTCGCATCAAGGGTAAGGGTTCGGTCAGCAAACATTGACATCCAGCTGAGAGAGGGCCAGAAGAGGGTATTTGTCAATTAAGAAAGTTAAGGGCGGTTGAAGATTGGTTAATAGTGGATAAGGTAAATCAAGGGTTGAATGACTAAGAATTGACAGGTTGATAAGTGGATAGGCTGATGACAACATGTAAAGACAACAATTGACAATTGAATGTTAATTGAATCTATTGAATGTTAATTGAATCTATTGATGGTGAATTTGGTCTGCTTTTCAGCGACAACAAGTCCCACCAGCTGGTGCTTGCTCCCCCAAGGACTCAGAAACACTCGCACTTGGCTCTGCTTCAAATGCAGACTGCTGTTTGATGCTGTAGGCTTGAAAATGATGACCTACTCGAATCATCCATGACCTTTCCAGCTCAATCTGACAATTCCAATTGGAGGAATGATTCAACTTCAACCAAGCTAGAAAGAATGCCGTTTTGATGCTTTATGTTTGGGAGTCACGAATAGACCTAAGAAAACTGCATGACAAATCCCGAAGGAATTGTCCTGATCAGGGTTCGCACCACGGAAATCCTATCAGTCCTATCAACCCGTCGATTTACTTCGCTCCTCGACGCTATGGACCCTTGATGAAAGCTGCTCCCCCACGCTTCACTGCCACATGGCTGCATGACAAGATGGCCCTGTCGCTGGAAGCACAGTGAGTTGGATGGGAGCTGTGACCACGTTTTGGTCCTCAGAGGATTTGGAAGTTTGCAACATCCATTCCCAGCATTTCAACCATCAGTAAGCATGATTAATCAATTCTCAATTCTCAATCAGCCACATGAACATCAACCAGCCATGTCAGTTGGCCCAGCACGTCATCCACCAACGTCTCCGGACCAACGGCTGTTAGGCCCTGGTCCGCTTCGTCTATGCCCGCTGTGGCGCTCAGCTCCATCCGCCAGCTGCTTCCGTGGCAGCGCGGCACCTGGTGGCCTCGGATGAGGAGGGGCTGAGACGCGCGGTGCAGGACAGCGATGGACAGCGATGACATGAGAAGATGAGTCGTTGGTTCACGGCAGTGCTTCAATGCTTAAACCAGGTACTTGAGCGTATAGTATTGAGTTGTGATGGTACCATTGTTAGAGTTAATAGCTGAATGGTTTGATTCATTGTGTTCAAGTGTGGTGGTTCATTATTAAGAATACGTATTCATAATAGTCTTTAGTTATGGTTAATGATAGCGTTCCTTATGGTTGACAACGCCACGTAGGACAACTGTTGATACCGCTTGATAGTCAGAAATCGTCACAAATGGGTTCATAGGGGTCGACAATGGCTAAGAACGTTTGACCTCTGTCATTACTGATGAAAGGCCTGGCCTCAAATGCGATTGAAATGGTCCTGACATGTTTCCAATCCAAATATTCCTTTAAGTGGGTTATGGGCACACCCCATTATGGATATGTCCATATGTCAATATGTCCACAGATTGAGGCCGTGCAAGCAATTGTTTCTTTCCTTGGTAAAAATGACTCCCTAACTTTGGTGACTCTTGCCGCCATTTTGTATTTCAAGAAGCAGCATTTTCCGACGCAGTTTTGGTATTTCTACAGAGTCTGCTTGATTTGAGGTGATTGTAGGGTTCGATCGTGTGTTCCAAAATTCCAGATGCGAACTGCACATGACGATGGCAATGATTATTGGTGATGATTCTGAATTATCATCATCATAGTGATTGATCATGAGGATTGATCATGATGGCTTGCGATGCAATCATGAGGTTAATCAACGTGATGATTCAGTGATGATCGTGATCGCAATTTGTTGGTAGCAACGATATCCAAGTGGTCAGGGTCAGCTCTGTCCAGGACAGTTGCCCGGCAATCATCAAGCCTGACATCACAGGTGGGCGGTCAAACTGCCTGTGTTGTTATTGGTTTTCAAAGGGAACCAGGCTGCAAACGAGTTAAGAAACCATCACCAAAATTGGTCCCTTTTGTGGTACGACCTTCACTTGCCAGGATGGATATGTTTTTAGGATGCAAAGATGTTGAGAGGTTCAGTGAGGTCAAAGGTATGGAAACTCTTTGAGGGTCAACACTTTGGAAACTCCGCCAGGCGCATTGCCCACCCAGTTGCTGAAAGAGCTGCCAAAGTTGCAGCAATTGAAAGACCTTTGCGGTCACCGCCAGGCCACAATCTGTTGCCACAAATGCCAATTGAGATCTTAGAACAATGTGTTTGGCATCCGTTTCTAAGATGTATCATGCACTTTGGATCCGGATGCGTTGATGTGAACAGACAGATGTTGAGAGCACCTTCACGGTATGAAGAGCTTCCCTACGACCCCTGCACAGGTCACCGTGCGCTTGCCCAAGGCCTGGTGTGTCGTGTTTTTTGACCGAAGTGGTGCCATGGTGGTGCCTGGATTCGATATATACATATATATATATATAAATATACACATATATGAAAATCAAAGCAATGCAAGTCATGCAAGTCTCTGTTTTCACTTGGACGCTTAAACTTTGACATTTTGGGCCACCACCTCACTGAGATTTTGTGATGACTGCTGATCGTTCGGTGCTGATCTATTTCGATAGTTGTTGAGATTTCCAAAGTCAGCAGTACTTTGCGGTTTCCAAAAGGCCAGAAGTGTTGACAACGCCCCTGGAAAACCCCAAATGTCGCATGGGGTCGTAATTTTAGCTCTTCCATCCCCAAAAAATTGTCGTTTTTTGTCAGGAAGCTGTCCATTTTGCAAGTATGTAATGAAACAGTTACAAAAACGACCGAAGCGCAAAAAGAACTTTTTGAAAGAATTTGTATAAATAACTGAATTTCTAGTATAAATAATTTGTTTTATGTTTGGTATTTTGCATAGATTTCTTTTTCCTCGGTGCCCCAGACGCGTTTCTCCTGGTTGCCCCGGTGGCTCTCGAGCGGTGAGCAGCGGACCTTCGGCGACGTGCGGAAGAAGATGCCCTACGAAGACGTGGACCGCCTGGCCACTTGGCGCTGTGGAGAGCTGGGAATTCGAGGCATTCGACTTTGAATTCGACTGAATTTCATTGGAATTCCATGAAGAATTTGTGAAGGGAAGTAGTGAAGAGGGTTGTAACTGAGACATAGCCCCCTTTTTCGCTTGAATCTTTTGATAGCTTGAAAGCGCACAAGGATCACACGCGCAATCATGGACCTGACGCCCTTCTTATCTCAAGGAAAAATTGCACCGTTTGCTACCGAGCCTCCGCTGGAGTAACAACATGGTAGTGATGATAACCCGCCATTCAAAGGTGTTCAAAGCTGACTGGAAGCATATGTTCTATGCATTTCTAGTTTGTGAAGTTTAGATGCGCATCTACGGGGCGTATTTATATGTTTTTGTGGGCGTGTGCTGTTGCCTTCTTTAGGCGCTTCTCGCAGGGGGGTGCACTATTTGATCATGATGCTGATTGTCATTGTGACAGTGAATCATGTGCCACAACTGGACAATCATCACCCTGGTAACTGATGATGAATCATGTCACTGGACAATCATTCCAGTACCCTTGGACCAATTGACAGTGACTAGAAAATGCTGCATCATCCTATTTTTCCAAATGTGTTTTGATAAGAAATAATCAAACTGGGTTGGGTGAGACCATCGATTACCGACAATTACTCAAATTCATTTCTTTTGCTGTTTCTGTCATTCAAAATACCGGTGTTTAATGTGTGTTGTTTTTATTCTTTTTGCTCAGTGGTTTGTGCTTTTTGCTTATTGCTCTTATTTTCAAAAAAGCGCTTAAATTGCCATTACCCATCCATTGAGTCCAAAAAAACAATTGTGTAAAGTCACCCATCATTGCCAACCGTTATTTAGACCATGAGATTTGCCACTGCTGTGAACCATCAATCAATCAATCAATCAATCAATCAATCAATCAATCACTATCAAGCTTGAAGTAACCATCAAATACCAATGGATTAACCCTTACCCTGAATTCTCACCTTGAAGCAACCACCATTGAGTGGTTCACCACGAATCTGAATGAATCTGAATGACTCTGAATGACTCTGAATGAATGAATTCATTTTTGCCACGAAGTTTCACCCGGCAGCGTAGCATGCGCGGCCACAAGGTCCTCCGGGACGTGATCGACGAGCTGAGCCGCAGTTCGCGCCAGGGCGACGCGCCGAGATTCTACGCAGCCAGCGTTCCCTTGGGAAGGCCGTGGTGCAACACGCGTTGGTGAAGGAAGTGGTCAACGTGGATGGATACGGTGCTGGATCAGTTGGTAAATAGTGTGATGAATGATGATAGATGATGAGGTGATGGCCAAGTGGTTTTTAGTTGTGATCAAAAGCATCAACCCTGACGATGGAGGTGGCGATAGCGAAAATGATGATTTTGTAGACTATCAATAGCTATCGACAAAGGTCAATGGATTCACAGTGGTTCTATCCATGGTTGTACACTGGCAAATGCCGGTTTAATGTGGTGCCTAAATCTAGCTCGCCAGGGGTCACCCTAAATGATCAAAGCCCAAACTAGTTCTTTTTGCAGAAAACGTAATGAACTCTGTGTTTTTGGAGGGATTATGACTTAATGTGGATAATTCACTTTAGCGTGGATGGTTCACCTAGTCAGTCAAGAACATATGATCACCTTCCATTGGTTTAGAGTGTCACAGCAGCGGAGCAAAGATTGACCGTTCGATGGTGACCTGGTACCACCCGTGGTCCCATCACCGCTCTCCAGGGACCTGCCAGAGCTGGCTCTGCAATTGATCCCGCTGCGAGAGGACTGGGGCCCCGAAGCATGGAAACCGTTCAGTTTTTGAGGTTTAGCTTGAACTTAGTTTGAGTTTATTTTAAGCTCAGCTTGAGTTCAGTTTAAGAAGTTTGGCTTTTCATTTGGGGAATGAGGATGAGGTTTGGATTTATCAATGGTCTTCTGAGTATTTTTGTTGATAGAGTGGAACGATAGCACCTAGTTGTGGCAACTATGTTTAGAACAAAGACTGAGCGACAATGATAGTGGAGAGTATAGACAAGTGGAGGTCCGAAGCTATTTACCAGCTAAATTTTGTGTTCAAACGGAGAAAGCCGGAATTTACAGGCACCCGAGCGTTTATCTATTGGTTTCGTTTGGAATGGCCAATTGGATATTTAAGTCCAAAATTGAAACCAATCAAAATGGAACCATCTTCGGATCCTGCTCTGCATCTGGGATCGTGGAAAGAGCCAATAGGCACTGAAATCACTCTGCGACTGCAGCTCATTCACTGCACTAATGCACACGAGGTGTACAAGTCTATAGATTCCTTGTTGGTGCGTGCGGGCAGGTGGTTTTGTTGAAGAAAAGTCAAGTAGTGGTTTTGTTGGCCTTGCGATGCCTTGCCTTCCTGATCTAAAAATTTACATTCCAGTGTCAAGGGACATGGTTCACCCACAGCACAAGCCGGTTTTAGATCGCAGAAGTAATTTGCCAAAACCCATTGAGGACATTACTGATCCCACTGTGGGTTAATTACTCCGATCTCCAGTTCCTTTGAACTCCTTTGGCAACTCACTGGTGGGGAAGGAGATTCCCTTCCCAGTACCGCACCGCAGGCTCTGGAAGAAGTCCTCCACCTTTCAGTGGGGCCACCAGTGCCAAATGCTCCAGTGATGTATTTGGGCGCCTCGGAATCAGTTTCTACTGATGATTCCAAATCAGAAGGGCAAAAGTCCACTGATGGTAAGCTACCAAATGTTTCAACACTGAACGTACCATCTCAGCAGTTTCCGCTGCTGACGAAAGAATAGGTGCCACATCGTTTGATGTGGTTTGAATGGCATCCTGCGGTTTAAACAAAATTCATTGATAGCAAAATATTTGGTTTGTTCTGAAATCACCAAAACTTGCTTTATCAGTATGATTTAGACTTGTGATGAAATCAGAGCTCGTCCAGGCATTCATCTTATTTCATGCTGCACATAATGAGGTGCAGGAGAGCAGCGAACTCCACTGCACTGCGCTCCTCGGCTGACGTGGTTGTCCATGCGCATGGTTAACCCCCAAACCCAAGAAATGTTGAGGGGGCCCAGAGAATTTGGACGTATGGGTGCGCCATTCACGGATGGTAGATAAACATCAGATCACCCCTTGGCAATGATCCGGGATGTTTTGTTCACCAATCATCCAAGGCAGTGTTTATGACATGGTTACTGATGAAGGCTTGGGGAGGACATGCGATTAGGACGATTCTGTCGGTGAGCAGATGCCCTAGTTGCACAATATAATCGCAAGGGATACCGGGATACTTCTGTTGAGGCCTTTGCAGATACATCAACACTCAGCTGGGCGAAGCTAGAAAGCGATTTCCAGCTTTGAAGACTGTGACAACGCGCTACTGGTGCACATTTCGGTTCCAAGGACCCCACGGAGAACATCACCCTGGTGCTGGAAGCGCCTTGGATTGAAGCAATGAACGATTTTGTTTGTAGGGGTAGAAGGCTGGTTGTCAAATCTATTTGTTCGTTTCCAAGTGGTTTACACCTTGAACAAGTAAATCAAACCACATCCACGTTGATGCATTTGGAATTCCAAGCAGTTCAACGTGATGTTGCAATTGATTCGCTCAACAATACACTCCAAAGCTTTGACTAATGATGTGTTCTTCTTGGGAGTAATGATTTTTTGATTTAATGATTTGAGATTGTGTTCTTCCTCATTTCCTGTAGTGAGATTGTGTCTTGGGTATCCGTACTGACCCTGACCACCTGGACACATCCTGTGCTCAGGGGACGAAGCTCTTCCGTCTCTTCCCGCCACATGCTGCACCCTTCCTGAAGCCCTTGGGGGGTTGGTCTGGAGACCTAGAACCTTGGGACCCTGGGGAGTGGTCAATTCATAGTGAATTGGTGGGTGGTCAATGGTACATGAAGGTCAATTGCTTACTGATTATTGGCCGGTTGATGATGGTTAATGAATGGTTTGATCTCGGTACGATGATATCAGTGGTACAATGATGGTAATAAGGACTTGGGAATTCACTGCAGTTTGAAGGTCTACATCTTCTCTTGAACATTTGGAACATCTTTATAGGTAACTGATGGGAGCGAACCTCACTACTGACATTGGTTTACTAGTGAAATTAGGTGCCTTCAGTTCCTGTCTAGCAGCTGCATGAAACGCTTGTTAATTTCTTGGTCAGACCCCCGCTCTTTCCGAAAGTGCTGCGGCACTTCCAGGTCATGGCTGTTTCGCAAGTACTTACGAGATCAGACCCATTGGCATTCTGATTTCCACAACTCATTGTCTTGGCCTACCATTCTGGTTCTCAAAATCTGTGGTGAGATGCCCATGGTTTCCACAAACCCTTGGAAATACCAACTAAACATGGGTTTGATTTTTTACAATACAAATGATTGCCTTCTGTATATACCCATACAGTACCCTGTGGGAATGGCCTTATGGATATGGGAACGTTTTTATGGATACCTCCATGGTCCCAAGCTCTGGAGGTTTGCCGCTGCTTCGTGCTGGCTCAGTGGAGTAGTGCCTGCGGCTTCTCGGTTGCCCTCCTGGTCACTGTGGCAGCCCTGTTGGCTCAGGGAGAGCATTGCATCATATGGGAATATAGAACATACCATGTGGTGCAATGCTGCTTCACAGAATATACCAGAGGATATATTTCACAACATAGATGAATATTCTAAACAAGTGAAGAAATAAATACAAATACATAAATATGAACACAGAGTTATTGATTTCTATATATTTCTATATTTGCTCAAAAGCAAATTCAGGGTTCAGAATATGATTTCGTTCGCATACTGATTTGCAATGAAGAACTCATCTTCATATCGGTCCATATCCATCTCGTGGGGACCTCCAGCAATCCGATGGAAGCGAAGAGAGTGAAAAACAAGAGCTGCGAAACTTAGAGATATCTCAGGATGGGCCCGCCCCAGCTGCAACCGCTGTGCGAAGGTTTATTGCGCTGCAGATCCCTTCGATGTTCCTGCAGAAGCTCAGCCGTTGGATTTGCACCTCTCGCCAGGCACCTCACTTCAACAGCACAGAGACACAGGGTCTTCCATCACTGACAGTTCAAGAAACAGCAAAAAAAAAACAGGGGGGTTCTGTCACTGTTGAAACTTCAGAAAGAGAAGTTGATAGAAGTCCCAACTGTTGCATACAGCTACAGTTGAAGTCCCAAAAGACTTGCCCCCAGAGAAGATAGGAAGATCAAGTCCTGGACAGGTGATGCGTTGTACCTGCCTTGTGGCTGGTGGCATGCCGTGGTGGGATCGCAGGAGCTGGAGAATGGCGGTGCTGTGAACTTGAAATGCTGTGATTTTTAGTGAGTTGCATGCCTTTGTGTACCCCGATTTTTTCAAGAAAAGATTGCTTGGAATCGAGATATGAAGCCAAAAGAGACAGGGGAACTTGTTGTGATCACCGGTGGTCAATGATGCTAACTGATGCTTGGCCATCACTCAACGAGCACCAAGTAGCTGTTGAAGTTCACCTTGGTTCTCGGCTGATTCGTAATTAGTGGCTCGCTGTGGGTAGCTACAGCTATGGCGACTAATGTCCATTGGCTCTAGCTACATAGCTTATGTCAAGGTATCACCTAATTAATTGCCTAATGTATGGCGATAGCTTCAGACACAGCACAGCTGATAGCTAATGGCAATATCTATTTCTGCTACGGCTAATGGCCTACTGGAAGTTTCCAATTTTTCATGGCGATGTTTGGCTGTGGCAGACGTTGACGCGGAGAGAAGAAGTTGCACAGGAGCCCAACATGGCCATCGTCTTCGGATATGTGGCTTGGTGGTGACAATCCAGAGATGGGTCTGGCTCAAGGTCCTTGAGTTTGCAATGAGTTTGATTATGGTTGTTATGCAAAAAATGTTCATTGCATGTGGTCATTGTGTGATCATTATGTGATTGTTCTTGTCATAATGTGATTGTCGTGTGGGACAATTGTTCATTGTGTGATCACTACTGGGGCTGGTTCTGGCCAGTGCTTACAACCAACGGTTGTAACTTGTCATGAGGGGTAATCATCAACGTTGGCTGCAGCTGGTACCCAGTGCCATGGGGTTTCCCAGAATCCCAAAGCTATGATGGTGATAATAGTGTGACCATCCTTAACCAAAAGAAAAAAACCACCAAAAGATTCACAAGCCATCCATGAACTCATTCAGCGTGTCTTTGGGATGAAACAGAGACCAACACAGCACGATTTCTTCACCTGTTTCAAAGCTTTGAAGTCAGTGACCGGTCGTCATGGGAGTCCTGGTCATCAAGTCGCCGGAGGCTCCTTCAATTCCTCAGTCTGCAGCCATTGTTAGGTGTTTGAAAGACCGTTCTTCACCAGGTAAAGGACTGTTGGACAAAGAATCGCAAGAGAAATATCTAAAAAAATCTGAAGAATGTGAAAAACCTGGTCACCAGACGTTGACGAAGTTTCCAAATTCGCTGCAAGGCTCCCAGCGAGAGGAAGGGCGCCCGGTACTTTGGGCAGCAGCCGCAGAGGCCACCCGACCTGGAGAGCGAAAAAGGGAGTCACTGTCGGGGTGTCCTCCCAAAGCTCTATGGAATTCATTCATTCAATAAACATGAATGATCTAACATTCTGTATTTTGTGTATTCCATTTCTTTGAATTCAATAAAGCATTGGGAGAAAACTTTGCTTGGACATTTGAGCTGGAAATGTACGAAGAGCACAGTTGAAGATTTGCAAAATGACAGCTCTCTTTTGGGGGAAATCGGAGAGGTGTGTGGGCGACTGTCAAAAGAGACGGGAAACACCTGTGTTCAGAGATGTTTGGTGCAAAGCAACAGTTGAAGAGATGGATTTTTTGGTAGGCATAGCCAGTTTGTTGTGGTTGAAATTTTGAATCATCAAAACTTAGAAACTTTGAAAAGATCATATGCAATGACAATGGACCAACATGGCGACACCGCACTGTTTTTCATGGACCATTAAAGATGACTCCAAGTGACGACCGCAAGTTCTGAGTGATTTGACAAGCAGCAGTGATTAGAGGACATGGGATATGCCACAACGTCCTTTATCTTCCAGACCTTTCCACTTGAAAAGTTCAAAAGCTGAATTCTTTGACAACATCACAACACTTTGTAACAAAAGCAGTTTGCATCATCAGCCGATTACGCATCATCAGCCGAATATGTTTGCAGAGGTCCATCTTGCCCTTGACTTTGGTGACCTTCTGATTTGTTCCGATCTAAATACCTACGGTGATCATAGCAGAAATCGGCTTCATTGCATAGAGCAACAAAACAATGACCACATTTGACCAAGCGCTAGACCCAAAGCCCGTCCCTGCCATGGTTTGCTGAACGCTGCTGCCATGACGGATTCGGCAACTCGTCCCAGATGGACTTTGGAAGCGACGATTGAAGCATCCAAATTCATAAGCTATGCATGTTTTAGCTCATTCCACTCCTAGTTGTGTATATTGTATTTTCTCCATGCATATCCAGATATTTTGAATATCTCTCTTTGTCTAGAGACACTGATGGATGCATAAAAAGACAGATTGGTCGGTAGTGGTGGTGTGAGCGTTGACCAGAAGAAATGCTGAGCCTAAACAAGAGGTACTTCATGGTACTCCTGTCCCATATCCAGAAGCAACGAGTTTTTGAGTTGTGTAGACGCCCCGATCTTCAAATTTGGCCATCCATTCATGTCGGAGCAATCCCTTAGATGCACCTAGGCACCGACCTTGCTGGAGGAGCGATTGGGAAAGGACCAAAAAGTGCCCCTACTTCATGGACTTCCGAGATGTGAGATCTCAAAATGATTTGGAGAAAGGATGTGCCAATATGAAAGAAAAGAAGTGTACAGGACAACAGTAACGATATAGAAGGCTGTAGAAATCCTTGTGAATCTACGAATCTATAGACTCTTCCGCTTCTTGTGTTCCTTTTTTAAATTTCTATAATGTTCCTTTTTTAAATCTTCCAATTCTTTAAACCCGAAAATGCAGGTCTAGTGGGTCGAACTGCGCAGGAGCGCCGGGCACGTGGATACAAACCGCGATCATCAACGACTCTTGGCATTGTCAGAGGTGCCTCATAAGTAGTGCATTGTCAGTGCTGGTTGTCAAGAGTCATCAGAGATATGCCAACCGCAACAGAGGGCCAACAAATGGTTGAAGGGATCCATAAATGGGTGTAAGTGTGATTGTTGGTCACGTTTTGCAGCTGCCACTGGTTCGGAAGCGTGGCAATGACTGATACTTTCGGACGATTCTCTGGCACCCTGTTCTTCAATGCTTGCAGCAAACGTGCTAGGCTTTGGGTTCTTTAAATTGGGATGTGAATTGCTGATTTGACCTGCAACCAAATGGACAAGCTCCTAATTTGGATGGAATCATGTTAGCCAGATTGGACTTCTTTCAGACGTGCCGTGGTCAGAAATGTCGTTCTAAATCTTGAAATTAGTGAAACTTGTGAAGCAAGTTGGGTTTCGTGCGCTTGGGCAACGCTGTCAATCCAGGGTTGGTCTTTGCTTGTTTCAGTTGTGTGGTGTATTTCAAGGGTGCGTCATCCAGAATAGAATCAACAAATTGCTTAGAAATATCCACAACATGGATAACTGCAACATTTTCTCAACCAGATCCACTTGTGACATCTTCCTTTCTGCTAGCGAGGGCCTCTTCCACATCTTCCAAGGCCCCTGTCAGTTGAAGTGCCGGCATCAGTTAGTTGCACTGTTGCATGTCCATGAGATGTCAGTCTGCCATTGGCAAGAAAGCGTTTCGGTACCAAAATCTGGCAGAGCCATTTGCATTTGCATGATTTGGAACTTACCCTGGTTGTAATCAATCCTTTGCCGAATTTGCTCGCATGTTGTTCCAAAATGCACAGATGCAGGAGTATTTCTGGAACGACTGAAATATCGTGGCGGTGATAATCCACAGACAAAACACCCAGAGCCATCATCTTTGTTGGTTGACACCGTCTCTGTGGTCATTGTGATCATGTGGCCATCAAGACGATAGCATAGCTATCAACCCTTGCAATCACCGCCCGGCAGGCTGTGTCTGGCAATTTCCAGGAACGGCAAGAGGCCCATGGAACTGAGAATGGGAGCCTTCCATAAAGGAACTATGGCTGTCCTTGGGAACATGACGCCATCATGAACCCATAAGTCAAGAAAAAGGACCAGCAATGGAAGATAAACCAGACATGGCGCTTTGTTGTCTACGGCTAACGGCCACATCAGAATTATTCGCCTGATCTAACCAGGTACTGATACAGAACGTCTATACTTATACGAAGGTTTGGAGCCTCATCAGTCTAACATCTATGCAACTACTATCATGTTAGCAATGTATCAATAATGCATTGTCCCACAAGAGTTTAACATGTACGTGCTGATATTGGTGTTTGCTGCTTTACTTATGTGGATGATTGGTCTAGCACTATGTGAGTCATTGCAAAATATTGCTTCATGCATTCTCTATTGCCAGCCATTGTCATCCATTCTCAAACTTCACGAGTCATGATCAAGAACATCAATAGCCATCAAGCTCCAGAACTAGCCAGCGGCAATCATCATCAACCACCAGTGAACCATCATGACCAATGAAGTAACCAATCATTTATATATATATATATATATGTATTTACAATACATCTTTATATTTACCGTATATCTATCTTTCCATTGCCACAGGCTACTTGTAGCGGTCACTTGTTACGCCGTTGCTCAGCTCCAGGCCCTGTTGGCGAAGCAGGGCCGCGGCAATGCCACCCGCGCCTCGCGTGTGGCGGTGCCCATGGAGGAAACCCAGGTACAGCAACGCATGGCATGATGAAGTGACGGTGATGACTATGAAGCGATCAATGACTCATTGCTGGCGTTGGTGACGTCAATGACTCATTGGTGGTTGGTTAGCAGTGGTGGTGATCACGGTGATCATTCGCTGATTAAACTTAAATGATTGTTGAAATGATTTGTTTTTGGTTATGAAAAGTTAATGCTGATGGTTGGCAATGATTGGTATTGGCCAAGTGTTCTTAGCGACGGCTAATGCCGATTTTCGATGTTTTAGAAGTTGGGTTTCAACCAAGAGGGCTGATTTGTTGCTTAACAACTGTTCTCAGCAAGAGTTGATGGTGAATAAGAGTGTTGACAGTGTTGACCTGCGGCATTCAGTTTATCATTGATTCATTGATATGAATTATTTTAATTGTATCTTATTTTAATCATTGTTATTCTGTATCTCATTTTCATTTTTTCCATTTTCCATGATCCTTGGGATGTCACCGGCCCGTGGCCAGATGGAGGGCAGCGATGAGCTGCGCTCCGCGGCCGGAAGTGTGGCCAGCCGCACTGGCAGCATTGAGGGCGGCCGTTCAGCAGCTCTTCGCTTAAGAACTGAACTACAAGAAGTAAATAATACAGAAGTTAAATACAAGTAATAAGTAGTACTTAAATACAAGTAATAAGTACTGCAGGTTCCAAACAGAAGCAGTACTTGCAGTAGTTGGAAGTTAACCAGAAGCAGTAAGAAGAACCAGGAATTAGAACCAGTAAGAACAAATACTTGTTCGTTGAGCCAATTAGTTGGTACATTATGCGGTTAGTAGCCTGATGTTGGGATGATATTCCAATGCATACTAATTGATATTCAGCTGGAATGATGAGATGGATAGTAGTTGTAAATAACCCAGCTACTAGTGGCTCTACCATATGAAGGTTTTCCCCAAAGACAGCTGTGGAAGGTCTTTTCACAAGAAACTGATTCCCACAACCAGTCGTGCACTGAAGACTGCAGTGTTAAGCCGCAGGTCATGTCAGTGAAGTGGTGAATTGACCACGGAGTTCAACAGTTCTTTGCCACCGTTCAGCGGTTCATCAGTCCACGGCAGCCATGGCAAGTGGTGAAGCATCGGTGAAGCCCATGGGTTGCCAGGCAAGGCGCCCTCCTTGCACCCCTCTGTGGCGACCTCCATTGGTCTCTCCGAGCAGCTGGGCATAGCATGTCTGCCATGCCCGGATGGTGCTTCCCCACATGGAAATGCACACAAAGTGGATAGTTTTTCGGCATGTTTGGGGATGATTCAGGGATAAGTATATCCAGTTTTCGTGGATGTGCTTGATATGCCCATCGATCTAGTGGCAATCGCTTGGCATTTGAAACCAAGCCACCAAGCTAGGAAAGCCAGGGATCCGACCTTGTCATGGCCCGGGAGTAGCAGCTTGGAACACAAACTGAAGAGTTTCAGCGGTTGGTGCTGCTGACTGTCCGCATCACCCGTGACAAGAATCGATACATTGTGGAGTTAGGCCAGTGTCAGCCGTTCGCATTGCGGTTTTCAGTGTCCTTTTTGAGGAATAGGAATCTGTACAATGATAGAATCTGCTTATGTTAATCTTAATTTCCATAAGCATCAAGAGTGAAGCTTTTGGCTGCAGATCCATCAGCGGTGGTTGGGAGTGTTTGGTATGTTCTTGGATGGTAAGATTGGGCTGTGATTGCTATCGACTACAAAGCAGTCAGCAATAGTAGTTTGGACTGAGGCTCTGAATCTACTTTTAGTCATGTTCACTGAACTTCGCCATGATCATTTTTGATAAAGCATGATATCAGCATTTTCCACAGTCGTTCCATATTAAAATCATTGTGAACGCAGCTGTAAAAGTAGGTTTTTCTACAACTCGATGGCTTTGTCCAAGGTCCACCCTGGGAGCCGGAGATGACACGGCCTACTGGGACTTCCAACACCGCAAGGCGCAAGCAGAATCGTCCAGTGATTTATATGGTGGTTGGTACCAGGTGGTTGGTACCAGGTTCATGGTGACCGTTGGGAGTAGCCCCATGGGAGGTTGAGAGTGATTGGTTCCTGGCAAATCATAGGTAGTTGCTTGTTATAGTTGATGGTGAGAGTTGAGACCAAGCCATGCCAAGCGGTATGCGAAGGATATCAAGCCGTTGTTTTTTTCTGTCCTGTGTTGACTTCTGCTGGCCAGAATCAGCAGCAAATGACCTGAGAATTTCGAAGTCTAACTTAAACCCTGCAAATTGGACAGATGTGTTTGTTGTTTGGGTCAGTTTTGTTTGGTTTGTCATATGTTACAATTGTTACGCAGTTGCCGGAGGAGACCAAACTCGATGTTAATCGTTATCCAAGAGCTGACAAACCATTGCAAGCAGGACCTTCCATGCTCTGCTTTCCAAACGGCTTCAAACCCTTGATAGGTTGATTTTTCAAGTCTCAGCCAACGTTGCCAGTCCAGGTTGAAGATGTGAGCGTCACAGAAAACCAGCAATTCAACCCACACCGCTGTCAGGTGGAGAGGAAGGATTTGGGTCACAAGTGCTTTGAGTGCAAAGAGACATTCAAAGCGTGGGAGATCCCAGGTCAGTGGTCACGTTGCCGAAGAATGAGAAGCTGAAAACAGTCTTTCAATGCAGGAATCAATTGAATCAATCACTTCCTTTTCCTGTCATTGAACCCTCTGGAACTTGGTCGAATCTGTTCTTTGAGCTTCCGCTTATCCATTTCTTGGTGCCAGGATATTCCCAGTCCGACACTGCACCATGGACCCATAGGCAAATGGTTGAGTTTCAAACTCTCAAGTGATTGCTGCTTTCACGATATACACATATTCTATACTCGTATTGTATTGGTTTTTAAACAACCTTCGTCCATTCTCAGTACTGATCATCATCAGCGATATGGTAACCACTTCTGTGTTAAGCAGATTTTAACCGCTATTTGATCACCATCATTCGCCACCATTAAAGTGGCTAATTAACCACCATTGGTGGTCAGATTCACCCAGATAGATAAGTGATCATAAAGTGACCACTGTTCACAATTATCAACCGACCACTCTTCTTAACCAAACAATGATCATCATTAGATGGCAAGTTTTGACTCATCACAGAGTACCACATACTCATCACTATTCACTAAATACTCGCCAGAATTAAGTACCAGAATTACCACTTGTGATTCATCACAATTCAGCACCACTGTTGCACTCTCATCATCCTCATCACTCTCATCACATTCATCATTGCACCTGCAACGCTGATGGACTGAGAGACCCAGGCTGGGCGGTGCCCTGACGGAACGCCGTGGAGGGCGGGTCTCAATGAGGTGCCAGGGGTGCAACGAGGGGTGCCCAGTGGTGCCCAGGGGTGCCGAGTGGTGGAGGATGGCGCGCAGCAGCGGCTCAGAATGATGGAATAGCATGGAATATCATGGAATAGCTATGGTTGATGCCGTTCATGTGAATAGGTTTTCTTGAGTGTGTTGCCTTGTTGATGTTGATCAATGAGGGTTTATAAGCTGGCTGATAATGCTGATAATGGCTAATCAGCAACAATAAGAGGGATAGGACAATGTTGGCTAGCTGATGGCAAGTGTCGATCAGCAACGGCAAATGATGATGTTGGTTCACATACATAGATCATCAAGAATCGCAATGTATAAGCGGCAACAACTGAAAGATCCGTGCGTTTTGGTGTGTAAGAATGGCTGCTTCTCGTTGATGGTAATGCGTAGTCATTCAGGTGTTGACATCAGTTACCCTTCGATTGCGATTGAATTCTTGGATGTTTCCCGATTGATTCTCAAATTTGGTTGATAAAAACACACTTGGGATCACAGGATTCAATCTGACGGCTCGAATCTGTTCAATTCCCTGATGTGCTTTTCACGAGCCTCTACAGTGTTGGCCTGTCTTAGCTTGCAACAAACACCTTCGGTCTAAACATGCAAATACATGTTTGTGTGTGTGTGTGCGAGCGTTCCCCGGAGCACAAAAAAATGCGCAGCCAAACCCAAGGTAGGAGGGTCACCTACACCCACATGAGTGTCACATCAATGAAATTTAGGAATCTGCATAGTTGTTCATGTAGACATGCAGATTCTCACTTTGTTTACTTTGGCCAGATGTAGAGTCTCCCTTTGAATGCACAATCCCTGATGCGGGATGCTTACTTTGACCCCAACACCTAGCGAGTCGCAAAATGTGGGGTTCCTGTGCCTTTGACTGTATGTGACATTTATGTTCCTGTCAAAGTATTTCCCAGCTTTGGGATCCGCTGCTCAGATACCACGGCGAATGCTTCTCCGGCTTTGCTGATCCAAGATCCCAGGCCCTGCTGGCTTTCATAGAGCTCAAGGACGGTTGTTCCCCCAATTTGGAAACGCTGTAGCTTCAGAGAGCTTTACTCAGAGAAGTTTTATTCAGAGAGATTTTGCTGGAAGTTTCCTGAAAGCTTCTATTCTCTTTGTAACTTCCCAGAGAGTTGATGTAACTTCTGGATCTGTTCTCGTTTTATGAATATCTAATATTTTCTTATCTTACAAAGAACTTTTATATTTTCTTCTGTTGCTTGGAAACGGAGAGACTTCCACGTCCAGGCTCGCTCCTCGCATCACGAGGGCCGGCTCGCGGGATCCCAACTCCACGCAGCACCGCAGGAGGTCACCACGAAGATGCGTAGCGAAGCTGCAAAAATTGCAAGGAAAGAAGCTGCAACCAACAAGGGACCAATAAAGGACCAAGAAGGGATAGTAAGAGTTATAGTAAGGGATTGGATACTAGTCACAATATCAACAGTTATGGTAATAGAGGATAGGAATACATGTAATCTACCAAAACTGGTGGTAAATGATAGCTATATGAGAATGGTCAATAATGTTCAATGTCGTTGATAGTTGATAAAACCTGTTGAAGATTGTTGGTGGTTGATAGCAGTTGACAACACTTAGTATTACTATTGGCTATCGGATAATCGGTGATGATGATAATGAATGGTTGACCATAATTGCTCAATTGTTCTTAATTATCGCCGAGCAGTTGATGGTTGAAAGTGGCAAGTCCAGGATGTCCTGCCCCGCCGAGGTACTGCCAAACACTTCGAGCAGGCAAGGGTGGCAAGTGAGGGAGGTCTCACAGATCAGTAAACTAGGCCATAACGAGGTCAAGTTGTGAAATGCCGATGACTTTGTTTCTTGCTTGTCAGACTCTCCTAAGCATTTGGAGGGCCAAGATCGGTTTTGCTTCTTCCGTTCACTGGAAACCAAGTTTTGCACTGATCATCCTATCCGGAAGCGACACTGTCCCAGCTGGAGTCTTGTGAGTTGACATGAGTGGTGCCACAGGTGCATTTTTTTCACAGTGACTGCATATGTGTATTGGTTGCAAGCGTCATTTCGCTCTATTTACAGCTCTTATCAGTGATTTTTCAGCATGTTTTGACCACAGCTTTCTTCAGAGATACTAAGTTTAGCACGGCAAGACATTCAACGTCTTTGTGCATACTAGTTTGGGATGTACACATGTACACTAGTTTGGGGGGATGTTTGGCAGAATTTTGAGGCCAGGCCAACTCTGACCCAAGATCACAGGAATTGTTATTCTTTGAGCATCAAAGTGACGGGTCAAAGCTACCGCAGATAGTTGTGTCACTTTTCCAACCACCAAGTTTGTGCAGAATGCAGAGAGACCGTGGAAGTCAACGGAAACCAATGAATAGTTAGCAATTAACCATCATTGATCACATCATTAAGCATAATTACCGTCAATATAGACTCTGCCATGATCATCAACCTTCAACCACCATCATCTCAACCATCCACGTGGACTCTGTAGCTCTCAGATGCTCTCAGGGTGGACGAGTGGCTTCCAGCATCGGTGGCAAGTTCGGTACCATGATGGCTATGGGTACAGAGCTCAGTGGGTGCCTTGGTGTGCCTTGGTCATGTGGAAGCCACGAAAATGGTTGCAGAGACCAGATTTTTTGCCTCCCAAAGCCACCTGTTTGGCTCAGGGAATCACCTTTGCCTTTGCTGTTTCACGATTGATATCACAGAAAGTTGTTTCATGCTTGATTACAAAGCATAGCCTGAGCGATGGCAAGAAGCTTCAATCATTAAACTTTCTGCTGCTGTCCTGAGTTTCAGATCTCCATTGTTTTCTCCTTGCGTAATTAATTGTTCCTTGCCAGAATGAAACAGACAAGTGCAGAAGAAAAGTCCATGTTGCTTCGCAAGAGGGTTTCGAATGACAAGTGTCCTTACAGTTCTGGTTTTGGAAACTCCAAGAAAGTTTCTAAAGCCAAGCTGGGTAAGCCAACGGTCCACATGGTTTCTCAAGTATCAAATTATATGTTCATGCTGGCAGTTTCCCAGCCTTGGTAAGAAGACAAAACCCTTAAAAGACATTGCAGTGATAGACATCTCACTGGTTTCATCATATAGACCCAAGAAACGCAACAGTTTCTTGAATTGGACCGTGTCCCCCAAACAACCCGAAATAGATTCATTAGATAGAATCTGTGTTTCCTTCAAAAAGATCATGGTTTTGATATAGGGAACCACTGCCAGTGGAACAGGGAACCATTGGAACCACGACTCTGGTTCTTCGGAGCGGGTGCTGCTGGTGCTGCCACTCCTGAAGGTCACAACTCCTTTGGTTCAAAATCCTCCAAGGGCAAGGCCGGAGATGCTGTTGAAACCAACCAGGAAGGCCAAAAGAATTCCGGAAAAGAATAGATATCTACAGATGAGGATAGAATACCCTTATAAACGTAAAAATAGAAAAGAATAGACATAAAGAGCATCTATGGACACCTATACACATCTATGCACACCTATAGACATTTGCAGAGATCTATATATAGAGATCTACAGACTTTAGACCATAAGGGTTATTTATTGGCGATGGCTTTTTAGGTGTTGATTTGATAGACGTTTTGATATATAAGTGTTTGGTTGTAAAACAGTGGGGGGCTCTCTTGGTCACGTCACATCCACAGCTTCACTTGCAACTGGAGGGGATTGAAGTTGATGCTTCACTTGAAGCGAATGCGGCAGTTTTCTGTAGCTAAGATCGAGCCGCGAGTCTAACTTAGTGCTGTGGTAGGTTGATCTTTTGGATCAGCCCCCAGGGCTCGAGTCTCGAGTCCCCTTGTGGCAGGTGCAGATACCCCAACGAGCCCCGGGCGATCTCACCGAGGACATGGAAAGGGTTGCCGACCGAAGAGCTAGTAGCAGCTAGCCCTAGAAATGACTTCGGAAATGACATCCCCTTGGGACTTCCAGAGACTTCAAAGATTCTGATGGATCAACTTCATAGGTTTTCTGCAGAAACGTTTGCACCAGAAGATTCTTTCTGCCAAAGCATGGTACTCATAGTTCGGCCCCCGAGACAAATCGGTTGAAGGATGATCGCCAAACTTGTCCCCACGACAGCTCTCACCCCGTCATTTGATGGAGATTCATCATGGATATGGCTTTCCACCTCCAGTTTGGCCATGGCAAAGGTTTCCCTCCGGCGGATGCCTCAGCTGCGGGATCCTGCGCCCCAGGAGCAATTGGCTGCGCATAACCAACAGCTGCAGGTTGGAAACTTGAGATGGCGGTTGGTGGCCCACTTGCCGGTACGGAAACTTTGGATCTGGATGGAGGACACATGATTAGCTGATTGGATGTGAATGATAGGTGCAGAAGCTATGGATCAATCATGAATGGCAAGAGGAATTGATGGTCCAGAGCCACTGCAATGAATGCATACCTGATTGGTTTGCAATGCTGAATCCTTCAGAGTTGTGGGGGAAAATCAACGTCATGAAGACCTGAAGATCACCTGAAGATCACTTGGTGATGGTTTCCTGTCAGGCCATTGACGAGGACAAGGAGTTGCCGTAGCTCGTGTAGCTGGCAGTTTTTCAGGAGACTTTGGGCGCTGGACCCTGTTGGATCTGTGTATCGTTGCCTCGGGGCCTTTTGTTGGACGCCGCGCCCGGTTGACCGATTCCAAGCTCCAATGATTCCATGGTTTCAGATGGTTTCAGGGTGTCAAGCTCTCATAAGCTCTCCATGTTTCCTTGGTGATTTCCTTTTGCCTCATGAAGATGCTGAGGAACAGATGTTAAAAGCCGATGCTAATTTTCTATGTGTTTCCCTGCACAGATTGATACAAACTAGCATTGTATGTTCAAAACTGATGGATTTGTCCAACGAGGTAAAGCAGTTGCAGATTGAAAGGAAACCATATGAGCGAGTAGGAACAGAAGCAAACCAATACCTTCAGATCTTGATTTTGTCACAGCACCTACACGTGCCATCATGAAAGACTGTTTTCACATGATATTATGTAATATCAAAACTACCTGCAGTTCTACACGCTACTCCAGTAGCAGAAAATACCAGAGCCATGTCACATTGCCATGATCTTTCTCCCTCAACAACAGCCTTCAGGAGTTCGATGAACAAAGACGTCATCATCAGCTTGAAAACGCCAAGCGTTTCAAGAAACAGAACTTGCAAACGAAAAAGATGCACGGAAAGTTACATCAGTTTGGTGCCATAGCCTCTGTGACTGTGTCATTCTTTTGCCTTGACAAATGACTTGATTGAGGCTACATTCTGCCAGGGTCTGCAGTTCGACTTTTCAACCGGCTGAAAGTCCCATTTGCTTCATCCAAGGTCATAATGGCATGTGGAGACGTTACCTCAATATGCCATAACTTCATGAGTTTGTCTCAACATGTTTTAGCGGTTGTGAAACTGCACTATCAACGCACAATGAATCGGATACCCATGTTTTTACCATCAGACATCGTTTACCTGGTGAACCTACGCGGTTTGGTTCCAGTGTTTTACCTGGGATCAGTGGTTTGGTTCCAGTTGTGACCAGTGCCATGGATCAGTTGGAGATCAGTTGGAGATGAGTTGTGACCAGTGCTTAAGGATTGCATTGAAGGACTGCTTTGTCGGTGTGTGGCTCGCAGTATGATGGGTCCGGCTTCGGGCCATCGCGGTGGGCCACGTCGGCCACGTTCCGCGGGGATCGCAGGTGGGATCGATGGGGCCCCACGGTGATGTGTTTTTGTGCGAGGCCAATGGCGGCCATGTGTTTCTCCGCAACCACCAGGAGGGTTTGGACCTATAGTAGAGGAACCAATTCTATCTAGATAGAATTCTATAGTAGAATAGGATTCATTTCAACCAATTCTATTCCTAGTGGACACTGAATCGATCGAAGTCATAGACAATGAATCAAAGTTCAGCCATATTTGTCACAGTATTCCTCGGAGCTCCGTCGCCAGATTCATCACGAGCATATCATTTGAGCAGGTCGGTGTTGCCATGGGCTTCTTCGCTGGGGCGCCCGTTGTGCTTGCTGCTTTGGGAACGAGCGGATTTGTTCAAACATCCACCAAGAACTTATGATTTCGGATGTTTGGAGACCAAAGACATCCAAACTTTTGCATGCCGCTATCAACTCCGGTAGTTTCCTTTAATCAGTTTTTTATAGTTTCTCCATGACATGCTATTGGCAGAATCGAGAGATCAAGAATCCTGGTGGTCAGTACGAGTTGACAACAATGGTTCACAACCGGGAGCTGCTGTATCAGAACACTTGATGAATCTGTATGCAAAGCCAAATATGTGATCATCTATGAACAAGCCTGAACGTGCCCAACTTTTGTGGCAACATGCTCTACCAAGCTTCACCGAGCCTCAGTGTGCCCCACCCGTCCCAGTCTCCCACTGGCAGTGGAGTTCCCAGGATGATCCCAGCTATGACATCGACTTGGAGAAGAATCCTGAGCCCTGCAAGCTCAGCTCCAACTGAGTGAGTCGTCTTTGACGTGACTGGTAAGACATGGCAGCTAATCCACCAACCAATCGAATTTTTCCGGAATAATCCAAACATCAGGAATATCAACAGCAAGACTGGTGAGTTGTTACTTGGGATGTCATATTTCTTTGATCCACAGCTTAGGAAATGGCCATGTCAGCAGCTTGAGCCCTTCTTAGTTGATCGCAGGGGATTACACTACCAAGATGCTCAGGGATGAGCACGATTCATGATGGGAATACCTAGAGAAATGCTAGACACCGAAGCTATTCTCATATCGTGTGTTCAAAAACTAGTAGCTATCAATTCTTGACAGCCAATAGCTTTAGAACCCATTCAGATAGCTAGAAGCAGAGTCTGTGACTTTTTCTCCCTGGATTCCTGCAGCTCAGAATGTTCAGTTTGATATGCACTTTGTAGATGTGGATAGAATGGCCAAAAGCTCGCTACGCGAGACAGTTTGGAAAAGCAACCCGTCAAAAGTTAGTGTCTCGCAGTACCCAAAATGAATAATTGTTGCTTAGATCCTTCTTTGTGAGATTCTCATCATCGTATGTCACCCACGGGGAGACATCCTCATCATTGATGATCAAAACCAATGAGCAATCACCGGCTGGTTCATGTTTTCACCCGGTTCCATCATATTTTTGGACTCAAAAGTTCCTCCCAGGTCCCAAGTTGTGCCCTCGCTCCCAGGATGCCCGCGGAACTGTTGGTCTCGGAGATCGGCCACAGCCTGCGCTTCAAGGCCGTCTCCAGCAGACCTGTGGAGACAAAACATCATTTCATAGTTTCCATTTGAAGGGAGAAGAAAAATGATGAAAATTTGAGTATTCAATTTTTTCTTCAAGGCGGTCTCCATGGAGAAGAAAAATGAGAAGAAATAGGATGAAAGTCTCAATTCACTCGGAGAAAGAACTTGGTAGCTGAAAATGATTTCAGATTCTGACGGATCAACATGGGGAAGGGAATATTGATTTGTCATCCTTTGCTGCCCAAATCTTCACGACACCTGTTTACTTGGCCTTTCCATCAGGTTCTCCAACTTTTCATTTGTTCTCCATTTTATTGAATGAAACACATCGGAACCGGCCAATTCTCTTTTTCCGGTCAAGATTGGTGTAGAGAGAGAGAGAGATTGATAGAATTGTATTGTGCGGTGAGTCAATGGTGCTTTGGGATTGTGGCTCAGGCTATGCAAATTGTGGCCACCATAAAACCAGAGGAACTGTAAAACTGACATCGCTTTGTGTTTGAAACCGGGTACCAGCTCCATCCGGGACCCAGTAGAGCAACCGATCAGACCAAGCACTGAACCGACAGAAGTGCAGGGCCACTGTGTGTTGAAGCTGGGCATTGATGAGGATGTCCTGGAGCAGGCACAGATGTCCAGTATCCGCATGGAACTCTGTGTGGGAGAAAAAATGTGCCTTTTACATATGTTAAAAAGTATTTAAGAAACAGATGTCCGTGTTTTTATTCTGTGCCAAGGTATCTTACTGTGTTGATCGGTTCGATGTGGTACTCCCACACGCCATTTTTGTCATACTTTGTGTATTGTCTTACGATTTTCCCCTGCACTGACAATAATGTTTCTGATTGAGAAAGTTGCATGTGCAGTGGTTGGCATGTGTTGCATTGGGCGCCCTTGCAGATGGTAGTGCTAACATCGACAAGAAACTAATGATAGACAAACGGTTCCAGAGCAATGAGACAAATCCACATCATCCATCAAGACAGAGATATCCCACCTGTATTTTTCTCATCGCAAAATGACCACAACAGGGGACCGCCACAGCAGGGATTGCGGGGGTGTCCTTACCCAAGCTGTTTTTTGCGACCCCGTTGCAGGCTGCAGATGAAGCGGTAGATCTCAAGAGAGCCGGCAAGCTGCAAACGACCGGGGACCAAGAAAGCACCAAGAGAAGCACTTGGAGAAACAAGAACTTGCGGAGATGTAAAAATATCAGAGAAGCAACTTAAAGTGTTTACCCTTTGGTCAGACTTTTTTTTGGTGGTGTTCTTCTGTTAGACTTTGAGTAGAAGTCCTTGGTGGAAGTCCAACAGAAGAGGACACCTCTTCAGACTCTCGGCACTGTGAGGCCACCTCCTCAGCTGATCGACGCACTGCTCGGCCCAGAGGCGGAAGCTGCTCATCCCATGAGACGCAGAGGTTTCGGCAGGGTCTTCCATTAGATTTGGCCACCAAGCCATCAAGGCATTGTTGAGAACTATCCTTGTTCATAACTAATAAGCGTTAACCATGAGAATTAATTGATAAAGCATCCTTGTTATCAACTGTTGAGGTGTCCGATCTTGCTGCTTTGAGGCTCAGGTCCCTAAAATATACCACTCATTTGACCACCCACCCATCTATACACAAAGCTGATGCCAAAAGCAAATGTGTATGCGCATTGGTATATCAAATAGTGCTTTTGTAAATGCAAAAGTGTGTGCTCTGTGTTGTGTGTACCTTTTCAGCTGGCTGTGTCAGAAAGGTGTGGGGTTTCTTGCTGAAACCATCACGCTTTCAACAGTGGTCAGTAGCTAGATGTATAGATGCTTGCGTATTTGAAGCATCATTCATATTCATATATCGAAGCATAATTCTTCAAAATACACACCAGGAGGCATGTTTTTTCTTGATTCTTTTGATATTTTGATTTAAAGGAAGTTACGGAATCAATATAATTTTGAGGTATTTTTTGAGGTATTGAAGTTCTGAGATTGAAGAAGTTACGGAAGTTCAATGGGTCACCTTCACAGGGATCAATCTTTGATGCTGGGGGCGATCAACTCACAGGGCCTTGCAACTGGGAGCTGCGCAGGGCACCAATGAGTACTGTCGATTAGATCAGCTGCCGGAGGATGGCGATGAGGAGAGTCACAGATCTTTGCTATGAAGAAGTTGAAATCTCAAAAGATAGTTCTAAACTATCAAAGTTGCTATATGAAAGTTCCAGAATCGATGCTTATTCATTTGGTCATCGAACAGGTAGTTCTTGTTTGTTCCACGGTTCAGCATCAGATGAACGTTTCAGAATCAGGCACAGGTGCAAATCGCAGAAGGCCGATAGAGATGAATTACATGATGCATTATGAATCCAAAAACTTTCATCCAAAAATGGTCCCCAAAGTTCAGCTACGATGTTTAGGCTCCAGATTCAGCTGACTCTGGGCTTCAGGACGTAGAGGTTGGCCCCGAAATCAAAACGATCAACCGACAAATCACCCGCATTGCAGGCACGGACCGCGGCGTTTCAAGAATTTCTTCACTTCCCGTTGTTTCACGTCCGTTTTCAGAGATTCAGTGAGTTTTTGAGCTGCACAAGCTGCGGATTCTACGATTGAAGTGGTGACGCAAACAAACACTCCATACTTCAGGCAGATCAAATCTTGGAAAGCGATCTTTTTTTCAACAAGATCTGCCTGCATGCGCCTCACTGTGTAGCATCTTTGTTTCATGAGGTGCCAGCATCGCGTTTTGCGCTTCAGATGGCTACGACAACTGCACCAAGTCGGGTGAATATTTAGTCCGCGGAGGCGCCGAAGTCGTTGTGTTCTTTGCTTCAGAGTGATGCGAAGATACGTTGAATGGATTCCAATATGAGAATAAAGGAATATTAATGTATTCTAATATTGATACATTCAAAATCATTCATATGAATGGTGTGTTGCAATGTGTGTTGCATTCCAGGTGACTACTCAGACGAGGTCGCGGAACTCACAGAGGACCAATTTCGGGGCTGGCTCTGGAAGTCTGTGTTGGCTCCGTCCATGGCCCTGAAAAGTAATGTAAAATGTAATTTCTCTCGGTTTCCTTCTAACACTTATGTGGCACTTATGGAGATTCTCTAAGGCTCGTATCAAGAGGAGATTCTTTGAGGCTCCATTTGGTCAGAACAAATCCACGCCACAGCAACCATTGTGAAATCCAAGTCTTCAGCCGAGCAGAGATACAAACCTGCAACATGTCCACCATCCCTCAGGAGAGCTGTAGCGAATGGATCTCCTTGTTGAATCGAGCGAGATTAATGCTTGGAGCTTGGTATGTTGCGAGAAGGCAACAACAGTTCTTATTTATAGCTACCCTTTGTTGATTGCCTTTCTTGAAGAAATATCTTCGCCAACAAGATGTAAAAGTTTCAGAGAGGAGATAATTCATGATGGAAAGCCATGGATTTCCACATTCAACACCTTCAACCCATGGGTTTCCCTTCCAATGACCATTGACGTTGAATCCAAGTGGGGTATCGCTCCACTTGTTCGTCCCCAGGTTAGTGTACTTCTTCGGCGAAGGCGATCTTTGACTTCAAAGCAACTCAATTCTACTTCGAAGTGTGCCAAAGGGAAGTTCTTGTTACATCGTTCTAGAACTACATAATGTAGAACATATATATGTGTAGTTCAATGTATATATGTTTCTTCATTTTATTTGATTATGATACATGAAATATTATACATAAATATTATACATGAAATATTATTCATATGTAAAATATGTTACATATGTATACATGTACACATGAAGTATCTACATGTGTTTGTTCATATGACTCGAGTCATGTCGATTGCAGGCCGGGGTCAGTTGGAGCTGTTGCCCTTCGACGAAGACTCCGACGCCGTGGAGCTGTCGTCACTGGGACGCGTTGAGGGACCGCAATGACCTGTCAACCAATGACCTATCCATAAACGCCTCAATTTCCAATCTCTCAGGAACCTCCTCAGGAACCTCCGATCTTTTCCTAACAATGACCATTTGGAAAAGATATGATTAATGACAATCCAGGACCATTTGCCAAGGGAAATTAAGGCTTAACGAAGTTAACTAATGATGAAGTGAATGGTTTACGAATTGTTCATGGTAATGTTTGATGGTTCATTGGTGGTTGATATTTATGATAGTTGTTTGTTGACGAGTTGTTCATGAAGGAATATTGATGGTTCAGTGATCCATATCATTCAAACTTGCAAGAAATGATCGTCATGGCAAGGAGCTGACACTCGATTAGACTTCCAACTTCTGATCAATGATCTAAACCTTGGGTTCAAACCAAAAGTTGATGCTTCAAAATTGATTGCTAAAGGCTGGCAAGCCACACCGAGTCATGAGTCATAAATGGACAGTCAGCTTGACGTATGCAGATACGTATATGTACCTGTGTATATGGATATGTGGACATGTTGTCATGAGCCATGGTGATGGATTCCTGCAAGAATAACCAACGATGAAAGGTGACAGTAGTGTATGACGGTGAAGGAAATGAATATGAATGTGTGCTAAAGCAGCAAGGATCAAGATGATGTGTCGTTATTTGATGATTATTCCCTAGTGAACAAGACTTGGTCTAAGCAATGAGAGTAAAAACTAATGACAAATAGCAAAATGCGTGTGGGGTTTTCCACATCTACAACTTGATTGGAGATGTTTTGGTGCTTTCTTATTTACGAAGCAGGGCATACTTCGAAGAGAACGGATCGGTAAGGGTACTTGGCAAGATCAGCCGATCATAGCTAGCCTTCAGAGCCACATCAGGAGACTTCAACAGCACTGTCAGCCTCAGATGAACCATTGGAATCTGCCAAGGACAGAGCCAGATATGCTGGTCCGGGAACTCAGGATCCTTGAAGTGTGCTGTGTTTCCAAGAGCCACAAGTTCTGCTCATAAGTTGATGCGTTTCCTGTTCACCTGTGGTATTTTGTGGCCTTCTCCAGACTGACGTTGAAACGCACAGCTAGTAGCAATGAGCGTTGCTGACTTGAGAATCAGAATTGATGATGGAGTTGCACTGGATCGAGTTGCTAGTCACATTCTCCCAAGATTTTTTAAAAATCTTAGGAATCTTTTTGGATTTTTGCAGGTACAGATGTCTACAGTTAGCGCTGAGGTGATCCTGCGAGCGGATCAGATGCATCACAAGTGTCAGTCCAATCGAGGTCATGGGGAGGGTGGTGGCGCATGGCCGTGCACATGGTGCGGGAACAGCACATCAAAGCGCGTTGCGATTCCCTTTGTCTTGACACTGAAAGCAGAGAGATTTCAGCGTTTTTGTTTTTGCTGAAATGCGAAGGTAAGACGTACACCAATTTTAATACCCTGTGGTTTGATTTGTTTCCAGACTACCAGCTAAGGTCGCTTATTCTTGTTTGTGGTTCACTAACCCTGCAAGTAGTTCGTTTTTCAGCACTGCTTCACTGTAAGCTCTAGCTGCTGGGACTGTCTTTTGGTCAGATCATGTTTGCAGAAATCTGTTGCTGTACTGGTGTTAGCATTGCTTTTTATGCCCCTTTATCCCCACTGCGTTGCTTGAGATCACAACTGTGGGACGGATTGAAATCACCAACCGGCTAGACATGTTTTTCACATTCTCTTTCAGGGGAGAAGCTAAAGCATCCATGTTTTCACACATGTCCGTTTTGTCGCAGATTCACAATGATGAAATCACTTCGCCTGGGGCAACTGGCCACTTTCGAAAATATCTCCATCAAATGTGGCAGTCCACTGCTTTGTCATTGTGCGAGCCTTGATATGAAATTTCGAGTGCCAGAAGAATGCGTCACACGATCACATATGGGGAAGACTATGATAACATGTGTGCATGCATGGAGATAGATTGATGTAGATGTACATGTGTGCATCTCATTCTCTCCGAAAAAACATGCATCAATTCATGTATCTAACCATCAAAATACTTGAACCACAAGAACAGAGAGATGTTTTTGTGCGCCAGGTACTTTTTCCATCCTCAGTTGGATCACTGCAGCAGAGGGTTCCACCACCCGCGGCTGGACTGGAGGCCTTAGCAGGAGCGAGTCATGGGAGCGGTGGAGCCATGCAGTCATTTTCTTAGCACAGAACTGACACTACATTTTTGACTTTACTGAAGTTATTACACTTTGTCTTCTTGATTCATTTACTTCATCATTGTTATTTGACTATTCTTGGTTATTCGTTGCAACTCTTTATTGATATTGAGTTTAGTCTTCGTCATTCAGTAATCATCAGGATCGATTGTTCTGGTGAGTTGTAATCTGTCATTGTCACGTCGTGGTAGTTGTTGATCTTGAAGATTCATTAGTGGGATCCTGATCTGAACTTGGAGGTTCAGCTTACAGCCACTGTTTGAAAATGTTGAGTAGGTCATCCATGCATTTGGAACAAGTCTTTGGTAGCAACGAATGAATTTCAGATTCTCGAAAGGACATACCAACCAAAAAAAGGATGGAACCCAATCATCTTTAGAAGATGGTTCCTATTATTGTTGCTAGTGATCATTTTTTGTAAGATGAAAGCTCCCTGTGAATCTCATCCCACTCCCTCCCACTGTCCAAACGGTGCATCTCCCACAGGACCTTTGGACCCACTGTGCCCCCAGCGCGGGAATTGGTGGACTGGGCGCAAGAACGCCTCAAGGACCGCAGATCCAGATGAACAGTCAGACGGTTTCCATGATGATGATGATGATGATGATGATGATGATGATGATGATGATGATGATGATGAGGATGAGGATGAGGATGAGGATGAGGATGAGGATGAGGATGAGGAGGATGAGAATGATGATGATGATGATGATGATGATGATGATGATGATGAGGAGGAGGAGGAGGAGGATGAGGATGATGATGATGATGATGATGAGGAGGAGGAGGAGGATGAGGAGGATGAGGATGATGATGATGATGATGATGATGATGATGATGATGATGATGATGATGATGAGGATGAGGATGAGGATGAGGATGAGGATGAGGATGATGATGATGATGATGATGATGATGATGATGATGATGATGATGATGGTGGTGGTGGTGATGATGATGGTGATGACAATAACGATGACTGCGATGATTGAGGGATGATTGAATGAAGTTGTATTCTTGGGGCTGATGACGTAGCAACCAACTCTAACAACAACTCCAACGTGTGCAGGAATTGTTGGAGACGGAGACTCTGGACAAAGATGCGGAGATCCCCCGAGACTGGCACAGACCTCAGGGCTGGGTGGGATTCGTTTGTCATCGGTTCCCATCCCCAGAGTTACCATGCCCAGGACTCATGAGAAAGGGAACAATCCTGAAGGAATGAAGGAGTTTGGAATGCATGAAATTCTGAAGTTGTAGGATAGAGTGTTTAGTTTGGATCCATGGTGGTTTCAGCAGGGGCGTGCGTCCATACAGTCGTGCTACCCTGTCCTAACGGAATGACATCAGCACCAGACACTGTTCTCGAGTCCACCCTCCGCGCTGAAGACGAAACCCCCCCCAGTTCTCAAAAAAATTCTCGACCCGGGAATGAAACTCACACTGCTGTTTTTAGTGAATTACTTTGGCCATCAAGTATGTGTATATATATATATATTTATTTATTTATATTATATGTATATATAAACATATTGAGATGCCAAGTGAATCATTTTGAGTTTCGACAGCTCGGTTTCAGGCAGCTGATGATGCGCCACAGTTTCTTCCGAAACAATCGGAGCCCTGTGGCCGTGCGTGGCGAGGCAGGGTCTTGGTGCAAGGTCACCAGCTGATGCAACGTGGATCGGACAGTGGTGAAACGTTCTGATGCAAACGTGTTGAGTAATGAGAAATGATGAAAACTGTTGGAAAATGATTTTGCTAATGTAATTCATTATGTTTGATTCAAATGCAAAGAACGAATCATGCCAAACTAATGAGTTAATGTTTCTGAACGTTCATGTCAGCAATTCAAAGTTTTGAAAAACCAACCCAATAACGAACTATTTCCATTCGACAAGTCGCTGTTGGAAAGTCCATCCAAACAGCCTGGCTGTGGAGATTCTTTGCAAAAGCGATGAAGGGTTAGATTGGCCGCTCGAATCTGTCGATGTTTGCACAGGCTGGGCACTTGCCTAGCACCAACAACACACGTGTTTTGTGGGGTCGCTCAGTGCCAGTGGATCCAGGAAGTCATTAAGGGCACCATACATTTTACTTCCCTTTATTTTGAGTATACTTACTTAAAGCATATTACTTTCGCCAGAGATGGCGATTTCTCTACAGAAATGTGTAGCGATTGCGATGGTGTAGAAAGCGGTCGAAATCGAATGATCAGCCTCCCAGCTCAGCATACCGAGCTATAACCAGCTCCTGTTTCATCAAGCTGCTGTCCACCGCGGTGGCGCGCATAGCGCATCAACAGTTTGATCGGCAGCGTCAAAGATATCGCCAAAATCTTCAGATGAGCAGATAAACCCCGGCAAACAAAAGTGTTTGGATCTTTTTGCATCCCTTATTGGAGTGCTGTGAGCCACTAAAGACACCAGACTCTCCTTTGCTGATGAATGACTTTCCTGAGGAAATATGGAGCTGCTGATGGCTAGTCAATGGTCAATTGGATGGTCAATTGAGGTAAATTTAGGGATTACAAATGCGGATCTCCTGTTTAAGTGAGAAGCTTTGGTATGTTGGAAAAGCTTTAGTATATTAGAGTACTGTGGGATCTCATTGTAAATTGAGGTGAATACACTTGTCGGTAGCGTACACATCAAGTCATAAAGATCTATGGCATGGTTGAACTCGCAGCGATGTGAAATGCTCCAGGCAGATTTGGACATCAAGAAAGGTTGATGCATGTTGCAATTCATGTATATACGCTGATCAAATACATATATATATATATATATACAATTCATATATGCTATTTGTAGATAACTAGTAATTCATTCATTCATGTAGCTATTTATTCACTTATTGATTGGTTGACTTTACTTTTTATTTCACATACATTGTAATAGTTGAGTAGTATCTATGTACATGTACAATTCCAACACGAGGGTAAACGGAGAAGTAGATGGTGCCACATGTTGACATGACATGGTAGGCAACAGTGTTGGTTGCGGTTCCTACATACGTATGGAGTTCAGTTCTTTCAATGAACGCGTCAATGGGACCGGCATTTCGCTGCTGAAAGTGACCTGTTTGGGTTTGAAAGTATCCCCATCGTCGGAGCACCTTTAAGGGGGCAGCAGAATGGTTGGTCAATAGCGAGCAACAACAATTGATCATTTTTTGTTGGTCATTGAACCCATCAAACTTGCTTATACGGCTTATACCACATTGAAAATTGATTAAACCAGGTCGTTCCTTTCATTTTTAATAAGCCCTCCTCCTTTCGAAGGACCTTAAAGGTGACTATTTGGCCCTGTTTGAGCCAGTTTAGTGATCGTAGCTAGCAGGCCACTGGATTGGTGATGTTGCCAAGTTGGTAAAGAAGCGATGGCTGATTAAGTACGTTGGAAGTCACATGCTGTCACTGCTTGATGATTAGTTCAGTCATGGTCAATGGCAAATTGATTCAATTTGATTTATCGTTGATGAACCAAGTGGAGGAGCGATTCGAACCAGCGGTGCCAACGTATATTTGCCAAAAGGCGAGTCATGCCAGTTCTCATCGTTTGAGCCATGTGGCCATACCCCGGGCATTGGACAATTTGGAAGCGAGGTGGGATGCCATCAATCAAGGCGCTGGGGTCGCTGTGTGAAGTCTTCCAAAACCTCGGAATTTGACTTGTCATTCTACCAATTGTCATGAAGAACCATACAGGGTTATTCTGCTTGGAGTATTTTCATATCAAGAGATTGGCTGGTCATGTCTACGTAGTGGAAGCCAAAGTCTACGTGTTCTAGACTTTGAAGGTTCTATTTCTTGTTTTTGCGGTTTTTGTTTTTATTTTTTTCTGTGTATCCAATTGTTGCACGTATCGTCTAGACAGTTCCCATCCTAGTGACCTCTCTCGGTCTGCCAGGCTCTGATTTTGTGACAGATATCCCCTACCATCGCTGGGATCACGAACAGTACTACGACTCAGATCCCAACTGTTGGATGCAGGCAGGGCAGGACAGTTGCTTGAAGGGCGGATGCCGATACCAATCCAATGTGAGTGTGTCAAAGGTGAAGCTTTACAGCTGTCAATTCCCTGTTTCCGTGGGTAATTTGAGTTCGCTTCGGCAGTGCATTGGCTGTCTTTCGGTGAGGCCAACTGCTTCCGCCCTTATGGTGTGATCAAGTCGTGGCCTCAAACTTCATCCAGCGACATCGTATGTTCCATTCGAAGGGGATTCCCAGCTGTCCCCTGTCGAGATGTCCAGAGACGGATATGGATAGAAACAGAAAGGCTGAAAGAACATTTTGCAGTGCTGAGAGCATAGAACGATCCCAACTGGACTAGTCCGACTAGTCCCAGTTGAAGGGTGTTTGACCAAGGACAAATGTCAAGCATGGTCAGTTCATTGAAGGCGACTGGAGGGTCTTTAGAGGTCGTCATCTTTCTGAGGGACGTAGAATGACGTAGAACTCTTAGAAGCAGAGTCAATACTAAGGTTTTGGCATCTTGGGGGCCCCACGAGCGTGCCATTTTTGTTATGCTGCTTGGGTTGGCTGTGACATCATGACCCATAACACCACAAATCGACGCCGCTTTCAAGGTAATCTTGGAAACAAAGACACGGATGGGGGCTGGGGCATATCTTGAGAAGTATCCACTTATTTGATTTCTATAGTTGGATTTGCAGCCTTTTAACATTTGAACCTCAGATTTTTGACTGGGAACTGCATGGTATTGATCATACGGGAGTTTGAAGATCACAGCATTGCATCTACGCGTACCATGTGCGATCCACGAAACTGGTACAGGTGTGGATCTCTTTGACAACAAATTCTTCGGCGTGTCAGCGACTTAGAAACGTTTGAGGATTTTTCAAAGAGCCAGGACTTTTCATGTTGAAAGATGTTGAAACTTCTTTTCTGTCCTACGGTTCCATGTCGCATGGTTTCACACGCCTGGATCGTTGAAGCTCCGTGACTAAGGTCCAACATGGAAGCCACTGGGATGGATCCCATGCAGAGACACATCTTAGAGACCAGCTATGAGGTGCCCTGGCAGATCTGGACCAGAATCCTTGTGATGTTTGCTGTTTCTTCTGCCACCAGGCGCTGTTCATGGCTGGCTACAATAAGAAGGCGCCGCATTGACATCCACATCCAAGTCACATCAACATCCACGTTTTGTCACTTTTGCATCCAAGTTCTGAACATCGATGGGTGTTCGGATCTGCAAAACGAAGTCATGGCCAGTCGCTCATGGGGAAGTACATCGCCGTGTTTACCGGCTGTGCGGAACCTTAGGGAGCTGCTTTAGATCACTTGAATCACTGGATTCGGATAAATTGTTCCAAATGCTCCCATACTGGATGGCGATTGAGGTACCAATCCTGAGTGGAACTACATCGACAAAGAGGCAGCCGTTTTGTGATCAGCAGAAAAAACGTGGTGTTTCCGCCGCTTTTGGTACCCCAGCCTGCATAGAAAACTGCGAATGTACATGCCACGACAGTAGAGGTAGCTATGAGCACATAACATGCATATACTACAATTGCCGCTTGGCTCAAGTCACTCAAGCGGCCGGAGCGAAAATAGAATGGGCTCGCGCTGCGCTGCCTGTACTGGTGGGAGAAAGGAGTGAAGCCATCAGGTAGGATAGTCATATAATCTGCAACGAGAGCGGTGAACCTTCGGTTAACTTCTTTCCACAGGTTATCAGCCGTAAGGCTCCAGTGAATGTCTGAAGGATCCGGTGGATCTGGAACTAACTACACCTTTGCGGCACCTGCCGCGAGCCTACATACAGGGAGTTCCCCAGCGGACAGCCCTGGTGACGAAGGGACAGTTATTTCGAGCGGATCTTGGAATCGAGTGACCCCAGTTGGAAGCCAAACGATGGCATCGAGAGGATCCCAACAATTGGCATCATCTTCGAGGGCATTGACTCCAGTGAACCGTGTTCGACGAAGTGACCGGTCCCCACGTCATTCACCTCGTGAAGAGCGAAAGCATATCCATGAGCTCAGGGAGGCCCTCCGGGAAGCCCAGAGCGAATTGGGGATTGCAAGACGTGAGAAAACGAGGGTGAACGCAGAACATTTACAGGCCGAATCTCGGGTAGCCCTATTTGAGAATAGCATCATGGATGTACAACAGCATTGTCGAGACACACTCAATCAATATGAATCTGCTGCTTATGAAGAGATTACACAGTTGACCAACACATTGAGGCACCAAGAAAGTGAGATTGTTCATCTCCAGCAAGAAGATTATGGAGCAACCATGAGAATTGAACAAGTGACTCAGTGGTGGGAACTATCTCAAGCAACCGCTGCACATATTCATGCGAGGGGAATATCGGCACAAGAACAATTCGAATCTCGCATTCACGATCTACGAGAAAGAGAAAGGGTGATTACCGGAGAATCCGAAGAAGCAATCTCCCGTGCATACACAGAAGCAAGACAACATGCACAGATGGAACAGCAGACTATGAACCAGATGTCAGCGAGGTATGAGGAACAGTTATTCCTCTTGCGACAAGAGCTCAGCGAACAGGGTACTGCCAGTGTACGTGGTCATGACTTTCTTAGCCATCTACAAGATGAGATGTTGACCTATCGAAGGCAAGCAAGATTGGAGATGGCAGAGAAGGATAAGATCATTGCGACTGTGGAGAGCAATGAACGGGCCAACGCTGGACGATTGGGCATGAAGATCGCAGGCTTGGAGTTCGACTTGTCGGAGAGCCATACTGAAAGAGGCCGTCTGGAGAATCATCTGCGTGCTGAAGGAATTCGTGTTCAAGATGGTGAGGAACAGATTTCGGCCCTACGACTTGAATTGAAGAGAGCACAGGAAGAGGCCAGGTTGGGTCGAATGGGCGACCTCACTCAACAACAAAGAGAAAGAGAAGAATTCCTGGAACAAAGGATCCAAGCGAATCAGAATCGCATGGATACGTTGAATGAGCATATAGTCCGATTGGAAATGAGAGCAGAGGACGATGGGAAAGCGTCCGAACGAGTATCAGAGCTAGAACAACAACTCGATGATTATCGTGACAAATACCATCAATATAAGCTCGATGTGGCGAGAGACATGAGGGAAATCAAGCGTCAGCTCCTTGAAGAGGAACAAGAAGTTGTAAACCTCCGGAATGGGGGAGCGGTTGTGCCTCCGGCGTTTCCGCGACCCTCTCCGTCTGATCAGAGTGAACGAGACAGGTACAAAACGGAGTATGAAGAGATCAAGCGTCGTCATCGTGAAGCAGAGCAATGGCTTCAACAGGTTGAGGAGGACGAATGGAGAATGCAAGAGCAAGAAGAGCAAGCCATGGGCGAGTCCAAGCTATACCAGAGGATGTTAGCTATCTCGGAGAACATGCAAGGTGGACGGGTCCCGGTGGGGTCCCAGCAGAAACATGAGAAGATTCCTACTCCCCAATGGCCTACCATTGGTACTCTTTTGAGTTGGAGGGCCGAGTTGATCTCGAGTGTTTGCGTTGCATCGAACTCTGGAGATACAGCTACATGGACTGCTTGGATCTCCGAGGCCATGGTCGATAGTCCGAACCCCAAACTGTTGGAGGACTCTGGTGGAGCAGTGTTCGCATCTATTGATCTCAAACTCGCAAGAGCCTTGGAGGCTTGCATCGGAACGGCAAAAGAAAGCGCTAGGGAAGTGCTGTTCAAATTGAGAACTCTGAAGCAGGAAAGAGGAAGAACGAATTCCACAGTGAAAGGACGAGAGATTTTAGCTATGATATTGGCCAGTTTCCGAACTATGGCAAAGGATGAGACAATGTATGATGCATCGCACATACATTCCATGGTTTACATGGGGGACAAGGCCCTCGATTCGTTCTGGAACATGTGGAATGAAGTCCTCGTCAACATCAAACCAGCGGACATGCAGTCGGATGATACCCTTCGGGATTGCCTTTACAAGAAGATACAAGATTCCCAAATGATGCGTTATGGTCTTGATGCATATAGGATGATGGATGATAACGATCCAAAGAAGACGAGACAATATTTGGAGAATCTCATCGTCAAGACAATTGAAAGAAACAGGAGCGAGAAGAATCAGAAGGAGAAGGATAGGCATATCAAACAGCTTACCAATAATACCCGTCCTTCTGCTCCTGCCAAGACTGA
>VSDK01002868.1:40747-65668 GCA_009767595.1 Symbiodinium kawagutii | reverse complement strand
TTCGATATATGAGAAGATCCGATGTCACGCACACATCTTTTTTGCTGTGCTGAAACGAACGTTTTCATTTGCAGACACTTGGCTACTCCACTGGTCTGCCCTTCTTTCATTTTCTGGAACGATTTGTACCCAAAGTCTTGGCAACTCTCTGCATGTTCTTTTCGGCTCTTCCAGACTAGTTGCTTCTCAGTTCGGGCTCCACCTTGTGAGGTCGCGCCTGTCTAGCAATGCCCGAAGGGTCGGATCCTGCTCGTCGTGTTTCTGAACCGTGGATTTCAGATGCCCACATTGATGAAGCGCATGTGGACCACACTGCGCATGTTCACGACATATCCCCAGTAGCGCTGGCTGTCGCAAGTGGTCACTGGACTATTCCGTACGCAGCTGATGGTCACGATGAACCTTGTTGTCCTGCAAACAATACTGCTTTCGATACTGATGGGATCCCAGATGCGGAGCGTGTTGATGATGATCCATGGAAGCTTTCTTCCGCCCCACCTTTGCAGGACATTCTGGTTTCTGAGGCTGCGGTTGCGCGCCCCGATACTTCGGATGCCTGTCCAGTTCTTGACACAACTGATGGGCCAGCACCTGCAGGAGCCTACAACTATGCGACACCGAAGCCTGCTGTATACAAACCGCCACCGCATCCGAAGTCAAGTGTGGCACGTTGGTTGCACCCATCCAAGTCTCTGGACAATGCTGTACCTTCCTCGCAACCTGTGTATTACAAGCCACCGCCGGTGCCAGTGTACTTTCGTTTCAAAGATGGCGATGCTGCAATTCCGAGTCGTGCAGCCGGCATGCCTGCATCTACAGATGCCCAGCGCGCTGGCGTGGTTGCACCCAGTTCATCAGAGATGTCAGCTGGCGTGGTTGCGCCCGCTGCTGGATTCATCTTGCGGAGCCATGACAAGCCTCGGAGTACACAAGCCCCTCGGAAAATCATGCGAGAATTGCTTCTGCGCCTGAGTGCCGAGATCACAGCGTGCGATGTGGAGAGTTCCATCTATTGGCATCTGGATGATGATCCGCAGCAGTGTCCTTGGAAGGACTTCTTATTGACATTGGATGCCCAAGACAAATCCATTGTGTTTGGCGTGGCTGGTGTGACTGAATTTGGAATTTGCACTTTCCCGCATGAAACTGACCCAAATACAAGACTGCCTCGCGTCGACTTTCTAGTCACGCAAGCTTCACCTGGGCGTCTTGTGCGATTGCACCCAGGACAGAAGCGGTCGGGAGATGCAAAACCCATTGTCGGGGACTGGAGTCCTGCTATCCAAAATCGCGCCAACTATACAGCAAAGCAGGCCCATCCCCAGCAGAAAGCACAGATGGATGCTCGCCATGGTTTCCAATGATATCTGCCAACGGTTTCGCGGCTTCGGCCCTTGATTGCTCGTGGTCTGCGGTTGCGCGACACCAAGGCTCCACCTTCCGAACTTTTGTCGCTGATTGTCTGCGGTTGCGCGACAATTTCTTTCTCGTGAGTCTTCCTTTCCAACACTGTCCTCTGGACGTGTCTTGGACGATCGGCAGGGCAAAAAACAAAGGTCCGCTTGCTGCCTTCCTCATTGCATCTCCTGTTCTTCACTGTTTGGGGTCTCTTGCCGGGATAATTTTTTCAAGGATGGACTGCTACATCAACCCAACAGGGGATGCCCAGGCACGGCCAAGCAAGTGGAACCTGGCACGGCTCGCTCTGGCAGGCGGGCACCTAAATTTGCATGGTGAATAGGAAGGTAGATGGTCAGATAGGTAGATACTTCCAGGTAGATGGCTGGGTAGGTGGGTAGGTAGGTGGACACTGATAGTTCTTCCATGTGCCCTGATGTGATCCCACCTGCCTGCAATCCGGTGACGGATCTAGACTTGATGCGGGCTAAACTCCTTCCTGGTCGTAGCAAGAACTACACTAGCAGCACTGATGGCATCACCTGGCGGCAGGTCCACACGGTGAAGAAGACGATAGCCCGGGACACAGAAGGAAGGAGGGTCCGACATGGCGATGCAAACCTTCGAATGACCCAAGGCATTGAAGTAGTTTTTGCATTCGAAGCTTCGGTTCGTCCAATCTCATCGCCACTGCGTGGTTTCCTCTCCCGAACGCATCTCCGTATCACCAGAAGTCAGCCCAGTCGCTTGGGAGACTGAGATGATGATCTTGGGATCAGGGGCAGTTGAGCCCCGGGGACATGATGCTTTGAGTATTCTGGTCGGGGGCATTGGTGCGACGTCACCTTCCCACCATCATGTTGCATCAATCTCCCAGCTCCCAGATCTCACAGAAATCCAGAAGATCCTGAAAGAAGTGAAAGGCTGGCGCTGAAGTTCAATGATTGAACAGCATGCTGCGTGAACATTCAAATTGTGCTTCCAAGTTGCCTCCCTAAGAATGACAAATGCATACAAATGCATTTTCTTCAAATTGGTGCTTTGTTTTTGGGTAGACCCAAGTCATCAGTGATTTGCAGTTTCCCCACCAATGAGATGCGTCGAGTGTAGAGGACACCATGTGCAGGTACGGTCTGAGACTGGTAGGGCAGATCTTGTTTAGAGACACTCAGAGCTCCACAAAGATCAAACAGCAAGTCACACCAAGTAAGATCCGTAAGCTGCAAGTTGTCAAATTCTCAAGTTGTCAAATTGTCAAGTTCCTTCAGTTCCCTCAGTTCCTTGTGTTTATTTGTCTCTTGTGATCCCAATCCAGTTCTTGATACCTCAGTCCTTGGCAGGTGGCTACACCACTGTCGCCCAGAAGGAGGTGCCTTGGGGAAAGAGCCAAGGTCAAAACCTCCAAGTGACACAAGGAGTATTGTCTCGGCTGATTCCATAGCATTAGATGGCTAGATGCCATGTATGATATGATCATATCTAAACTTGAGTCTAATAGACAATAGAATAGTCGGTTGTATGATAATGCTCCATGATTATAGGCGAGATTTCCGAGCGAAGCGCTTTTGCAAAGTCAATTTGTGCGGAAGAAACAGCCCATTCGATGCACCCGGTGCCCCAGCCTGTCGTTCAGGGTTCCCCACATGCGTTTCCAATGTGAAGTTGACTGCTGGCTGTGCCACGGAAGATTCAGGATGTGCTGGAGACCATCATGAATGCCACGGCGCATGCGAGCTTTGAATGTCTAGGACCATCCATGGGTCCTTGCTGGAGGTGTTGGTTGATGGGTCCATTGGTTGGTTGGTTTGTTGGATGATGATTCCTGGACCAATTTAGATTGGACCCGAAGAATCCATATGTGTAAAGTAGGGATGACCTATCCCCAACGAACTTGCATGAGATATTGCCATGTACAGAAATCAAGATCCCCTAGGCTCCTGCTGGTTTTTTTTAGCTGCCGGGATCCTCTTGTCTCTTGGGAGTTCATGGGAGATCGGGACGCCTCAACATGCTCTCCAGGACGCTTCGAAATGGAGCCTACGTGCGCCGCTATGCTGGGGTGGGTCTGCTACTTCGAGGGGCTGAACCGTAAACTCAGGTTGCCCAGTGGACTTGCAGAAAACAGTTTGACATGGCATGTTGGCTTCTGCTTTGGCTCAAGCATCCTATCGCTTTTACGAAGATGGGGTTCAAAATGGGTCCTTTTGTGCGCACCTTGTTTGCATTGATGCAGGTACCTGCAGCCCTTCTCAAACAACATGTTCGATGCAACAATGAATCGGCTCCAAGTTCGTTGTGTCTGTCTCTTGTTCCCTGATCCTAAGCAACAAAAGTTGCCACTGTTTGCTTTCCTCAATCAAATTCATTGAGCATTAAGGATCAACTATGATCAACTTAAGACCAACTTGACTTTCAGCTTGGGTCTCAGCTTGGTCTCAGCTTAGGTCTTTGGTTCGTGCTCACTTCAGGGTACGCGACCGTTGCGCCACTGGGAACCCACGAGCTCCTGACTTACGACGTGGACCTGGAAGCGCTTCCGCTCCACCGCTACGCCGCCGTTCTCGACGACTTCTTGCAGCGCCGGCCACGCAGCCTCGCTGCGTTCCGGGACACGTATCAGGAGAGCAGCAGTCCCCAACGGCTCTTTCTTCAGGGAATTTCCAACTTGAAAAATCAAGGATTTCCTTGCGCAAGGAACATCCTTTGATTGATTCACACAAATACGTGTTTGACAAACAGTAGAAGGGCAACTACAGAACTTGCTTCAAAAGTTTGATTTTTGGATGTTTTTACCTGTTTCAACTTCGAGAATCTCAGTCCTGGACACTGGAAGCATTTCCTGCAGAATTGTGAAAGCTGTGAAGGGACTATGCCAGTTGTTCCTTCCAGATTGCCGCTACTGATGAACATGGAGAAAAGTCAAGAGGATACAACTATTGGTGTGCGTGGGATTTGTTGGGATTTTCGCCCGGATGACGATGATGATGATGATGATGATGATGATGATGGTGATGGTGATGGTGATGGTGATGATGATGATGATGATTATGATGATGATGGTGATGATAATATTTCGAGCCATTTCGAGACGATCTTTTCCCCTTAGCCATGGGGCTTGTGGTCACTCCAGGCGTGGCATACCGGCCTACGCTTGGTCTTGCCAAACATTTTCGGCGCCAATGAGACGGAGAACCAACAGAGGTGGTGGCAGGTGTGGGTGGTGAGTGGGCAGCCTGACTGGCTGACCATCAGCAAAACAGGGCTATGCTTGGTATGACATGGTATGACCAATGGCCAATGATGACACCACAGACCGCATAAGTAGTGATTGATACTATGACCTTGGCTACATCATTGCAAAAGGAATACCCAGCAGTGGTGGATTTGGCCAACAGAAAGTGGGATATAGCCATTGATTGTATGATTGCTCATTATTAGTACATCATTGAAGGTGGACATCCACTGCTTTGTTGGGCTGTTGGGCTGTAATATGCATCTTTTTGCAACGAAACCCTGTCCATCGGCCACTTCACCAAAGAATTCCTCAGCTCCAATTTGTTTAGATCCCTACTCCAAGTACTGGCTGGTAATGATCAAACATACCAGGCCTTAGCGTTTGGATGTTTCTCACAGTTCTCTTTTTTGAAGCACCCTTGAAGAACAATACAGGATCAAAATTTTAATGTGATCATTTCAACCTCGACTTGACGTGATATTCAATTGATGACTTGCTTTTTTCAAAGCTCAAATGATCACTTGAAGTCTTCATTTGAGTAATACTTTCAACATCTTTCAACATCTTTCAAGCTGATTTGAGTCAAATGATCAGATTTTCCATCTGAATCTTTCAACATCTTTCAATGATCATGTCATTTGAGCCACTTTGACGGCTGCTCTCCAGGCCTTGACGGCCGCGCACCCGTCGGCCGCCGCGGAGCTGCGCGGCCTCGCCGCGCGGCTCAACGAGGACGTGGCCGGACTGGCGACGGCGGTGGCGGTGTATCCGCTGATGAACGTGGCGCCCAAGGTGGGGCAGGTGGTGACATGTGGTGACTGATTGGTTCAAGGTGATCATTTTGAAGCATCGAAATGAAAGTTTTTTTAAGAGAAAACCTGAACCATTGCAATTGTCGTAGTTTGAATGCGCAGGTGTACCTTAGCATAGTTTCCAGTTCATTGAAGGTCTTACTACTTTGCACATGAAGGGCGCCTACAGCTGCCCAGACACGAGCATTTGCTCCCCACTCTTCCACCCTGAAGGGCCCCACCGATGCGCCCGGATTTTCTGCACCTTCTGCGTGCACAAGCTCTTTGCTATCGACAGGTTGGGATGGGCTGGGGCACTGCTGGATTGCAGGTGCCAAGGCAAGTAGATGGGCGGACTCATGAAAATGGCACTCACCCATCACCACTAGTACCAGGATTCCGATGACCACAATGAATGTTATGATGATGGTGATGGATAGAACTCCGATTTGAATGGTGCTGGATAGCACCGCCATTTGATGGAGTCCAACAGTATCCAGTGAGGTCCAACGAAGTGGACATAGCAGGTGGAGTTCGGTTCAGGGATCCAGCAGCTTCCAGTAGCTTCCAGTAGCTTTGCAGGTCCTAAGCCAGGGAGCAGATTCCTTGGACGGCCCCCAGGTGGCTCGGTCTTCCACGGTCGTTCCCTGGACTACGAGCCCCGCGATCCCATCGCGGAGACGGCCGTGGTGGTTCGACACCGCAGGAACGGACAGGTGCCGCGGCAGCCCAATGGCAGGTCCCAAGATGTCCCAAGCGTTGAAAGATGAGCTGCTCATGTTGGTTACAGCATAGTTACATGCAGTGCCATGCAGTGCTATGCAGTGCTATGCAGTGCTATGCGGTGCTATGCAGTGCTATGCAGTTCTTGTGTTTTTGGAGATGCAATCTTTTCAGAGTATATATGAGTATTCGTACTAGAAATAAACATCATGTTTCTTGTACGAAACATATCTGAGCTTTCCGATGCAAACTTGTCCATCCTTGTCCCTTGTCACCGTGCTGCTCAGGTGCAGTACAGCTGCTTGCAGCCACTGGTGTGGACCACCGCCTTCCAGTGGTTCACCTGTGTCAAGCCCAAGGCCTTTTCCCTGTCGGTGAATGCGCGATCGCGGGGCATCCACATGGAGAGCAACACATCTTTCGAGGAACTGCTCAGAAGAGTTGGTTCAGCGTACCTTTTAGGCACCTCGTGGGGCTTTTGTCTTCGTCAGCAGACGTTCAAACAGATTTGTCACCTAGGATATATCAGATTTCAAAACAGATGTGTGATACTTCTGGGTTAATTCAGCGATTCAGATCGCGGGCTCTTGTCTGAGTTTGATGTGTCATAGATTCTGCACCATTTCTGAAACGTGAAGCCTTTCAGTTTGAAGTCAGACTGACCCTTCCCACCCCCTTAGTCTTTTTAGTGCCAAAGGATCTGCAAACACAGCCCTCTTTGAGAGTGGTAAGGACTGTTCGCAACTGTCGATGATAACTCTGCCAAGGTGATGGTTGTAATCTTTCTCCTCCTGGCTCATCACAATCACCTTCATTCCCTGTTTGTACATGCTGCCCTCCAGGGGAGATTGCCGAAGAAGCCATGTCTGCACAAAGCTACGACGAGGCGTTGAGGATCTTGAGTTCAACACCTGTGGTGTCGTCGAACTATTTCATCCTGGCTGGAGCAGATGGAGAAGGATCGGTGCTGGTGGACTGGTAGTGTTGCTGCAATGGTCCGAGTTCATGTTGTTTAATGATTAAACAGAACAGCTAATGACGACAGTTGCTACTGATTGATAGGGTTTGATAATGGCCAACAATGATTCTTCAAGGTCAGTAGGAGAGGGGTAGCAGGATGATCTATATGTTTTGCTACTTGCTCATTAAGCCTACGATTCTCGATCCTCACTGATCATGATGAACCGTCATCATTCAGAAGCTTGTTGTGCATAGCTGAAACATTCTTCCTTTGGTTGAAGCCTCCTTGAGCCTCGAAATCCACTAGACCGTTCAACTTCAAAGCTTGCTGCCAGCGGCACAGGAGCGGTGATTACTCGATTTGGGAATTCCTCCTCCGCTGATGCAACTGGGATGGAGTTGACATCCATGAACTTGAGACTTCCACAGTTAATCGATTGAAAATGGAGATGATGCGATAGTATCACTATTTTTTGCTTGGGTTTTCACCACTGCGATGCTTCAAAATCAAACCCCCCTTTCCACATTTCCCCAAATCTCCCCACACTTCAATGGTCCCACCTAAGCACAGACGATTGACCTCAAAGGTGTGGAGCCTTCATTCTTCCAAGACCACTTCAGATGGCCAACCTCCATGGCTTCGGGTGCAAACCAATGCAGATCACTGGGTCCTCTCAGCTGCAGCTTGTGGGCCTGGGGATGGGAGGCGGTGCATAAGGCGATATCCTTGGGAAGACTTTTGGATGATTTGTTGGCAGCAAGTAGTGACTGTTTCTCAGTCTCGAGTTCACACATACAAGCAACAGGTTTGCGTCACAGATTTGGCTTGGGTTTCCTGCTGTTTTTATCCGGAGGTGCCAGGTGTTGGTATTGTTTCCCAGGTGGCATGCCCAGTTAGGGCCTACAGCCCTACAAATACTCGCCTGTATGACCAAGGTTCCGTTTGGCGAGACCTATGCCACGCATCGACGGCAACATTTGGTAGACATGCTCACAGCAACTGGCTCTGTACCCAACAAAGAGGAGTTCCTTCGAGCGTATTTCGTCTCCAATGCCCTCAGAGGTTCTGAAAATCGGACGCGACCAGAGGACACAGGTGCCATTCTGAGACCGACTACCATTGCCACCATCATCCTGGATCCCAGCAGGGACAGCTTGGTGGATTGGTACGTTTGGAATGAAACTGCCAAGATCCTGCCACCCAGCATCAGCGAGGTGTCTAAGATGTGGGTCTGAAAAAGAAGCAGCGGCTGAGAGGTGTGGTCAAGGCTACCAACTGGATTGAGTTCTCGCTATTTTGGGTGTGGTTCTTTCGTTAGCCAAATGTTTGACGCAGACCCAGATGATTTCCTTTCACAGGTCATTGTAGACTGAAGCAGCGCATTGACAACATTGATACATGATGATACTAGGTCCGGGTCCAATCAAACAACAGGGTCTCAACAGGCTCAAACAGCAGGTTCGCGGCAAAAAACCTTCGGTCATATGGGATGGGGATCAGCAACCACTGGATTCTTCACCTTGAGACCGTTCGAAGCATAGATCTTTTGCCCCAGGTATACCACGCGCACCTCACTCAACACGTCTGCCATGAAGGGTGGCTTGGGGTGGTCCGGAAGTTGCTCGCAGATTGGGACAGGGACTGCCAACGTGAGGACTCGCACCCAACATGTTTGATTTCTTGAAGACATCTCAAGGATTTCAGTGAGGCAGTTGGAAGATCCAGAAAAAATGCTGCGACTTTCAGAAACAGAAGCTTTGTTTTTAGCTCTGTATCATTCCAAAACACTCAACTCAAACCTGCGGGTTTTGTATCTAATTTCCCATGAGTCTATTGAGTTGATTGGAGAGCCACTCGCGGGGTTCACCGCAGGCAAGGCAGGAGAGATCTACCGGATTTGCCATCACATTGGTCGAAAGGCACAGAGTGGGGCGGTTCCAGCTTGATTTGCTTTCCACCCATCCCCATGTTACAGGAGTGAACATCAAACTGGTCAGCAAAATGGGTTATGCAACATAGCATATTGCATAACCTTAAGCACTTTAAACTCTTGTTATAAGAAAACCATAGCATGCTACCTTATCGTGGTAGCAACGTACATTTTTGGATTCAATCGATGTGTATGTTCCAAATGGTCTTGTTCCCTGGTGTGTACCACCCAGTGACAGCAGTGACCCTGCAGCGAACTGGGGGACTCACTGGAGAACCAGCTACAAAGGCATAGTCCCAGATCCTCAAAATGATCAAATGATCCAAGATCAGTGTTTCCTATGTTTCCCGGAGGTATGGAGTTGATGATTTTTGGGTCACTCAAGGACAAGCCTATACGTTGACAACGGTCATCGGCTGGGACTCACAAAACCCCACTGAAAACAACACAATGGATTGAAACCTATTGAGAACAATCTGGAATCACTTAGATGTCCTGTTTTTCCTCAGGTTTCTGCTATGACATTCCGAAAGCTGCCATCAGCGGCTGCTTTTGCTTCAACTGACGCCGGAAGGACTTGGAGGATGTCCCAGTTGAGGATGAAAGACTCGTTAAAGAGCCACAGTCTCAGCGACCGAACACTGGGTGTGTGGCTCCCACAGCACTTACTTGTGTTGCATTCCTTTAGTACATTCACTTAGTACATTCACTTATTGCATTCACTTCATTCACTGCTCCGGTAAGAAAAAGGAGTGGTTGCGAACTGAGTTCAAATCGGCAGTTGTGAGCTTTGCCATTCTTGGTGATCATCTTGCGGCTGTAAAAACCAAGGATTGGTTGTTCTGTTTTGATGCAACAGCTGGATTGGATTTGGTGCACCAGAACTGGTCTACTGATGGATCTCTCCCAAACGCATGTCCCTCATTCCTGAAACATTTTTGCCCTCCTTCGGTTGTGCATCTCCTGGGTTTATCCTTGGGTCGCCTTGGGTCGCCTGACGGAGGCATGGCTTGAAAGTCTTCTCGGCACAGTGCGGATGCCCAAACTCCACGTTGCCCGACGTTGCCCGACGTTGCCGTTGCTGCCGGTCTTTAACATTAGTTTTTTCAAAATAACCTGCGCTGGAGGTTCCTATTCTATGTCAATCACGTCAATCATGAGGAGATGCTACTCATTTTCCAGTTGCATACTACTGTAGTAGGAAGGGTTCCCTTCAGATACGTTGAGAACAGGTGGGAAAAGAGCAATTAGAAACAACAACGACAGGAACAACAACACCAGCAGGAAAAGAAGCAACAGGAAGCAGGAAGGAGGACGGCAGCACACCACCCCCGAGGGCTGGGGAGATCAGCTACATCGGAGACGACTTGTTGGAAGGCTTCAACTGCAGGCAGAGACTGCTGGGGTGCCATTGTATCCCGGCCGAGTTGGCTGATCTACCTTCCTGTCAGAACCAACTAGGACCGAACATTGCGAAGAAAGTCCCTTTTCAAGATGCTTTGACCAACATATCTGAGACACCAAAACTGAGACATGGCATAGACATGGCACAGACATGGCAGGGCTAGGTGCAAGGATCCCAGGGAAGCGCTCCGCCCAAGTCGTTCGGCTCGGCCGGGCCGCGCCGTGTCCTTTCGCTTAGCGTAGCCCATTTTGCCCGGGGCCCAGAGTGGTGGACGGTTGTGCCTTGGAGGACACGATCCAACCACGACACCAGGGAGGTCAGCGCTCTCCTGAGCCTTTGGTGAAGCTAGGAGCTGGTTAGCTAGCCTTGTTAGCTTTGGGGGCTAGGTCTTGTTTTGCTAGTCAGGGGCTGGTTAGGGGCTGGTTGGCTTTGGACTTTGTAAGCCTTGTTTAGCTTTTGCCCCAGGGCTTTAGGTGATTCTATATCACTTTCTGCCGCCTGTTGGACCCCCCCATCACAATCCCCACATGGCATACCCACCATCCGCTAGCGAACCCAGGCGGAAAACACCATGCGCTTTCTGTTCATCGTAGCTTTCCTCGACTCCCAGCTAATGGCAACTGCAGCTGCTGCAGTGCAAGCCACGGTGCTGATGCAGTCGAGGTGCGGAACGTAACAGGTTTGGATGACAGAACCCTATTCACCGTTGGTTTTCTGAAGGTTTGGCCATTGATCCGTGCTCATAAAGCATCATTAATCCGTATTCAGCCCCGTACTTGAAGCTTCATCACCGGCTATTTGTGGTTGAACTAGTGATTCATTAAGAGCTGGACCAACCATGAATCCTTTGACTCTTTGGGGGATCAACGTCGATCGCCACGTTTGTGGTTACCTGTCAGCACTTGTTCTGAACCAATGCCTACCATCTGTTCGCCAGCACCTATGGCTGATGGGTAGAGAATGTCGGTGAAACCAAGTAGTGCAAGCGGTGATCACCCATCATGAACCATCATGAACCATCATGAACCATCATGAAATCATCAGTCACATGCAGCTCATCTATCTTCAAACATCATTAAGCATCATTAAGCATCAATCCATTCAACCGTCATCATCCAATCGCTGTTGACGAGTTCAATCATTGACGATGGCGGGTTATCATTGTCCATGATCCAGGCTTCGAGGCTCTAAAACCTCGGAAGTTTCCATGGAGGACCGGCGTGGATGTTGAGGGCCCAACTTGGATCTTGTGGAGCCAATTTTGCATTTATCTGATAACTTGTCAAGTAGTGGTCGATAGTGTTTATGCTGGTTGTGATAGGTTATGATACACATGTCAACAGCTGTTGTTGCGCATTGGCCAGTTTCATCCTGCCAACCGATCGCCATTGGAAGCGCGTCCAGGATCGCCCAGAAGTGGTGAAGCGCCTTGGCTCCAGGGCGATTTGTCATCGTTGAAGACTGTATTTTGATGCTCCGAAAGTGGAAGGGAAGAGCTATGGCCTTGAGGTGCTTTTTTTTTGATTTTCTCATGTTCATTGGTCAATTTTCTCATTTTACAGATCCATTTACGTATGTATTTATCTATCTATCTACCTATGAATCAATCAGTCTTTCTATCAGTACAGATCCAGATCATCTTCCGCCTTCAGGCAGTCCGTAGAGGTGACGGCTCTGCCGAAGTTGCGTCGGGACCTTGTTGGTGGGAGGGAGGGATCTCTTTATGGTTGATCCCTTGAGCTTAAACCATAAAGCTTGACGTGGTTGATGATTGTCCACTCCATAGATTACGGTTGATAATGCATAATCATCAACCATCGATGGTTAATGATGGTTGACTTTCAGGATTATTGTGAATAGACATCAAACTAACTTCGGTCTCGTGCAGAATTTTGTACAGGCATTTGCTCATCATAATCCTGAAGGACTTCATTGTCAAATCCGACCCTGCAAGACTAATCTTTACGTTTTGCACAAATCCCCAAGCTATGGAGTTATGGCCATGATTAACCATCAATCAGAGTTAATGATCCTTTTCCAGCACTGAATCATGAACCAACTTGAATCAACTTGAATCAACTTGAATCAATCCTTGCATACTGGCACCCAGCTTTCAGGTTTCAGTGATGATGACGAGTCATGCACAACAGAAGGTAGCTGAGCTCAGTGGGACTGGATATGTTGGATCTGCGATGATCAATGTGATCATTCGCTATGATCTATTCATGACCATATTCATGACCTGCCATAAACCATCCAGATCGAGACCCGTTGACCTTGAGAACGACCAGAGCGATGAGACTAGGGTGCTTGGGAACTAGGTCCCAAAGACCGTGTCTTCGGATTCGTGGGAGGAGTCCACTCTGTGCTTCTCAGCAACAGACTTTCGGCTCAAGCTCAGTTTGTGAATCTCTTTCCGTAGGCGCTATGATCGTGACCCGAATCCTACTATGGGCGCTGGCCGCTTGAACAGTAACTTATGCTTTGGCTTGTCCGCTGCTTTGTTTTCAAAGGTAGATCAAGGTGTGACATTCAGAATTTGGTCATCAGCCAGTCCTTTGTGCAACAGTTTGCTTAGATATGCATACTCTACCTATCCACAGACGCATCGATCTTTCAATCCCGTGTGCAATCTTTCTTGGCCTATTCGAATTTACTGCTATCCTCTATCCGATTATCCTCTATCCATTCTTGCCCTGTAGACATGCAGGCATACAAATATGACATATATCACATATCATGCATACATATACCTATGTACATTATATATATATATATAAATATACATATACATACTCATAGAGATATGCACATACATGCGCACAGACGCAGCAGCACTTTGATTTGAACGCCGGATGGTGGAAATATGTCAGGTGACCTTTCACTTGGAACAATGTCTCGCAGTGCGGCATCATGTGATGCCTGAGCGAAATGGTGCCTTGATCTCTGCTGTTTCAGCTTGCGATCGGCTGAACAAGAAGCAGTGCAGGAACTACCAGAAACGTAAGGCCAAAGGGACGACGGCGACGGTCGCTTTGGTGGGGAAGACATAGGATAGCCATGGCCATGGCCGCAGAGTTTCTGAAAATCCATTTTTTTTTGCGTACACCACTGATATGTCCGGTCGGGGGGGTAGTCTCTGTTTTGGCAATCGCATCACAGGATGTGCCGGCGGGCTACAAATGCGCTTGGATGAAGAATTGCTACAAAGGCCTGATCTTTGTGAAGGGTCCCTTCAAGCACACCGCAGCAGCTCAGCTGAAAAGTTCGTGGTGGAGAGAAGACTTGAGATATTCATAGACAATTCGTAGACGTTCATGTGCCGTAGTGACAACTAATCCCTGATGTGACAGCGGCCAAACTGGGACGAATCAATGTGCAAAGAATACCGCCTTTTGCTAAGGACTGCGGCATCCTGGGCTTGCGTGCTCAGGGTGTGTGCATTGGGATAGTGGAGTCACCAATGCACCTGGCGTCACCACCGTCTGACCATGACGAGGAAGTCGAGGAGGGTCCTCCAACAGCGGCGTCGGATGATTTGGACGACGATGCTCTGTATGGCATTGTGGCTGGACCGCACTGGAAGAATTTTGCGTTGCGGGACAGGTCATTTTACAAGGGCGTCAGGTCCAGCACAGCGGTGTTCTTTTCTAAGTTTGTGAAGTTTGTCAACATTTGTAAACTGTTCTGACCAGATTGGTTGGGATGATTTTAGTCTCTGGTTTCCACCACGAAGTTTCAAGTTTTTACCTTCTCAAAGATCACGAAGTCAGGATGACGACGATGACGAAACGTTCGAGACGGACGATGACGACACCAACGAAGAGGACACCGAGGACACAGAGGACCCGAAGAGCCACCTAGAGCACTTCCGACCCAACCGGAAGTCACATTGCTTGCGGCCTGGCCTCAGGAGAATATGACGGCACCCATTGGGATCAAACAAGAATATTGGGACCGGATAAAGGACCGACATGGGGAGTCGTTCGGGCATACATGTTTAACAGGTTTTTCAAGAACCTGGGATTCTACTGTTCTGACAGCATCCCAGCTACGTTCAAATGCCTTTGAACAAGCTTGGCCGAAGGATTTCCATGGATTTCCTTCTATTTGAAACCAATTACTTGGGAGTAACATCCAACGTTGGCGATTTTAGGCGAGATGATACTGTGTCAGGAGAGGTGATACACTTCGAAAAATTTGAGAAACAGGAAGTTCAAGATGCTACAGTTTTAGAGTTTCCTGTGGATTTGTGCAACCAATTCAGTGATAGACCAAGTGAGATCACATCCAGATCTAGTAGGCATTCTCCTGGTTGACATACTTTTGTCCAGGCATAAAATAGGGAGCCAACTCTTTTTGAGTGGATAGGGAGCCAACTTTTTCCCGTTGGAACCCTGCTGGTGGGCATTCAACCTTTGAGAGATGACAAGGGGCAAGTTGGGTGAGGCTCTCTCCCTCTCCCTCTCTCTCTCTCTCTCTTTTCAAAGCAAGATTCTTGAGCTTTCTTGAGCCCTTGCTGCCATCGCGCAGGCAAACCGGACTTGGATGAACATGATGTTCAAGCGTCAGTTCCCCAATTCATCCGAGACTACAGAGGAGCCAGTGCCCATCAAGGAGCCTCAGGGTGGAACGGGTGACCAATCACTTAGATGCAGCATGAGCGTATGCAAGCGAGCAGAAGATGTGAGACTGGACATGAAATATCTACAGAATTGTATGAGTAGTCAAAAGGGTTTCCTGTAGTGAAGAGAGAGAGAGAGAGAGAGCCTGGGTGTCTGCATTCAAGTGAGACCATCAGGAGACTTCTCTTCCAGATGAGTCAGAAGAAGCGGAGGATGACGATGACGTTGCTACGCCCAAACCCATTGCTGCTGAGCCGCAGTGGCATGCTGCGACTGTAGGAAACACTTCTGCATGGATCTCCCCCTCTGTCTCTCTGTATCTGTCTCTCTCTCTCTCTCTCTTTCTCTCTGCAAGATTCTTGAGCTTTCTTGAGCCGTGGCGGCCTGAGGAAAATATGACGGAACCCATGTTCATCTTGGACCGGATAAAGGACCGACATGGGGAGTCGTCCGGGCATACATGTTTAACAGGTTTTTCAAGAACCTGGGATTCTACTGTTCTGACTGCATCCCAGCTACGTTCAAATGCCTTTGAACAAGCTTGGCCGAAGGATTTCCATGGATTTCCTTCTATTTGAAACCAATTACTTGGGAGTAACATCCAACGTTGGCGATTTTAGGCGAGATGATACTGTGTCAGGAGAGGTGATACACTTCGAAAAATTGAGAAACAGGAAGTTCAAGATTCTACAGTTTTAGAGTTTCCTGTGGATTTGTGCAACCAATTCAGTGATGGACCAAGTGTGATCACATCCAGATCTAGTAGGCATTCTCCTGGTTGACATACTTTTGTCCAGGCATAAAATAGGGAGCCAACTCTTTTTGAGTGGATACGGAGCCAACTTTTTCCCGTTGGAACCCTGCTGGTGGGCATTCACCTCTCTCTCTTTTCAAAGCAAGATTCTTGAGCTTTCTTGAGCTCTTGCTGCCATCGCGCAGGCAAACCGGACTTGGATGAACATGATGTTCAAGCGTCAGTTCCCCAATTCATCCGAGACTACAGAGGAGCCAGTGCCCATCAAGGAGCCTCAGGGTGGAACGGGTGACCAATCACTTAGATGCAGCATGAGCGTATGCAAGCGAGCAGAAGATGTGAGACTGGACATGAAATATCTACAGAATTGTCAAATGAGTCAAAAGGGTTTCCTGTAGTGAAGAGAGAGAGAGAGAGAGAGCCTGGGTGTCTGCATTCAAGTGAGACCATCAGGAGACTTCTCTTCCAGATGAGTCAGAAGAAGCGGAGGATGACGATGACGTTGTTACGCCCAAACCCATTGCTGCTGAGCCGCAGTGGCATGCTGCGAATGTAGGAAACACTTCTGCATGGATCTCCCCCTCTCTCTCTCTGTATCTGTCTCTCTCTTTCTCTCTGCAAGATTCTTGAGCTTTCTTGAGCCGTGGCGGCCTGAGGAGAATATGACGGAACCCACGTTCATCTTGGACCGGATGAAGGACTGACATGGGGAGTCGTCCGGGATACATGTTTACATGTTTGGGCCTTTTTCAAGAACCCGGGATTCTACTGTTCTGACAGCATCCCAGCTACGTTCAAATGCCTTTGAACAAGCTTGGCCAAAGGATTTGATTGAAATCAAGAAACCCTGAGCAAAAATCACGGCGGCGCACAGTTTCAAATGGGTAGATATAGGAACGACCTGCCATCAATCATAGCTTCCCCACCCATCTAGTTCGGAAATCTTTTTTTGTTTCAGGGGAATTCACTTGACGTGTTGTGGCCCTTAGCACCCTCAAACTCGCACGACAGCATCAAGTCAGCCACGAAAAACATCCAACGTTGGCGATTTTAGGCGAGGTGGTACTGTCTCAGGAGAGGTGATACACTTCGAAAAATTGAGAAACAGGAAGCTCAAGACGCTGCAGTTTTAGAGTTTCCTGTGGATTTGTGCATGAATCAATTCAGTGATAGACCAAGTGTGATCACATCCAGATCTAGTAGGCATTCTCCTGGTTGACATACTTTTGTCCAGGCATAAAATAGGGAGCTAACGTTTTTTGAGTGGATAAGGAGCCAACTTTTTGCGAGTTGGAACCCTGCTGGTGGGCCTCTCTATCTCTCTATCTCTCTCTTTCTGTGTCTCTACCAATTGCTTGGAAGTTCCCAAGCTGAGAACTTCTGTGTTTGGCACAGGAACTTTCTGCCAAAAAGGAGGTGCCTGTGGAGGAGTCTGCACTGCACTGGCTGGAGCTGGTTACTTCTCGTTGAGAAGCGGCACGAGCGAATGTGCAAGTGAAGACACCACGCAATGCATCTTGAAATCCCAACAATTCCATCAAAAGTTAAAGTTTGAAGGCTTAAAGTGGTCATTTGGCGTTTCATTTGAGAAGACTCCGTACGAATTCCAAATCAGACGAGCAGGAGACTCCGCCAACGTATGATGAGGCTGGGGAAAGGTTCCATCTCTTTTTCGGGCCATTTGTGGCTCGGCTGGACCTTAGTAAGTTCGCGGGGCTTGACACCAAACCTGACGGGGAGGGAAGGTTGATATTAGTTTGGTGCTTGAAGATCCAACGGCGGGACATCTGCAACGGCTAAACCTTCCTGTAGCTTTGAACGGCAGTCCACCAGTGCAGATGATAGAGAGTGAAAATGCACATTTCTCCTTTCGCACCAGCAGGTCTTTCATTGGTGCCTTTAGCCAGCCATTGTGGATTCCAGTGTCAAGAGTTAGACACTGTTGCGCATATTTAGGATTCAGACATTATGTGTTGCACAATGTTGCACATACTTGATCTCTCTAATTATATTTTATGTTTCTTGAAATATGGGCTTCCGAGGACAAGACGGTAAAAACTTCGCAATCGGCAATGCCAAGCGAGGAGCTTGAATTGGTGGGAGTAAACATTGACGAGCATCTGCAGACAACGTGGAAGTCAATTGGTTTGCTTGGTTTGTTTGGTTAGGATTCCAATGGATTCCATCTTGTCAAAACATTCTATTTTCATTGTGTCAGCAGTGACCCTGGGTGAGTGCTTTCGAATGAGACGATCAGGAGACTTCTCTTCCAGATGAGCCAGAAGAAGTGGAGGATGACGATGACGTTGTTATGCCCAAATCTGTTGCTGCTGAGCCGCAATGGCATGCTGTGCATGTAGTGAATGAAAAACAAATAAGCAAACAAGTAAATCAATGAATACATAGATAGACACATAAATAGATAACGAACAAACAAGTGGATAAATGAATCGATAAACAAATACATAGATGAATCAATAGACACATAGATTTCTTTCTTCGTGTATACAGATCCACCACAAAGCCTTGCAATTGTCACCACGAAAATAGCGAATGCGCATGGGGGAAATCTGCAGAGAACTGAAGCAGCTTCTGAAGCAATCTGTTTTGACATAGACATTTGCCTTATTTTGCCTTGGATTTGGTCCAGATTTCCTCAGAACTGTGAGATGCTGGAGAGCTTTCTTGAGCCTTTGGTGCACAGGAACCTGCAAATCTGTCAAATGTCCTCAAGCCGGAGACTGCAGAGGAGGTTGTGCCAATCGAGGAGCCTAAACAGAGTGAGGTGGCGAATCACTGAGAAGCACTGAAAGTGGATACAGAGAACATTAGAGAACTGCGGGACTGGCCATGTCTTGGTTCAAACCCAGCAATTGTCGTTGTGTTGGGATGTCCTCAAGGGCTGGAGCTGACCCTGCATTATTTTTCAACTTCTATTTTGTCGCTTGGGCAGGGGCGGGGGTGAGGCCTAAATTCGGAAATCATAAGTGTTTTTCTGTTCCATTTCAATTAGCCTCGGAGAATAACAAAGGGAAAACACAAGAACAGATTCCCGAACCACTTTTCTGATTGCAGTAGTAACTCAGTAGTATAAGTAGTCTTGGTAAGTGTGGGAAATGAGTTGGACGTGCGAAGACCTGAACTTCACGCTCGACACGAAGATGCACAAGCTGTCCAAACGCTGCGGTAAGAAAGGCGACTGCGCATAATAGGAATTCGCAGTGCAGAAAATCAAAGCACACCTCTGCTTCCCCTTGAAGTGATCAGTACAAAGAAACGTCCACGTTGTTTTTGATGCAAGATTCTTGAGCTTTCTTGCGCCCTTGCTGCAACTGAAGCTCGCAGCTAGTACCCATCAGGGAGCCTCTGCAGGGGAACGGGTGATCAACCACTTTGAGTAGATGCGAGATGTTAAAGACCCGCAGTCAAAGTTTGTCGAAGTTGTCAAAAGGGTTTCTTGTGAAGAGAGAGATATGCTGAGTGTGTGCTTTCAAATGAGAGAATCAGGACACTTCTCTTCCAGCTGAGCCAGAAGAAGTGGAGGATGACGATGACGTTGTTATGCCCATATCTGTTGCTGCTGAGCCGCAGTGGCATGCTGTGCATGTAGTGAATGAAAAACACATAAGCAAACAAGTAAATCAATAAATACATAGATAGACACATAAATAGATAAATGAATAAACAAGTGAATAAATGAATCGATAAACAAATACATAGATGAATCAATAGATACATAATTTTCTTTACGAAAGTGTATGCAGATCCACCACCAAGCCTTGCAAATGTCACCACGAAAATAGCGAATGCGCTTGGGGGAAATCTGCAGAGAACTGAAGCAGCTTCTGAAGCAATCTGTTTTGACATAAACATTTGCCTTGGATTTGGTCCAGATTTCCTCAGAACTGTGAGATGCTGGAGAGCTTTCTTGAGCCTTTGGTGCACAGGAACCTGCAAATCTGTCAAATGTCCTCAAGCCGGAGACTGCCGAGGAGGTTGTGCCAATTGAGGAGCCTAAACAGAGTGAGGTGGCGAATCAGTGAGAAGCACTGAAAGTGGATACAGAGAATATTAGAGAACTGCGGGACTGGCCATGTCTTGGATCAAACCCAGCAATTGTCGTTGTGTTGGGATGTCCTCAAGGGCAAGAGCTGACCCTGAAACAAAACCACAGAAATATGTTTTTTTGCTCGGAAATGAACACGTGAATGTGCAAGAGAAGAAACAAGCGAAGACCAAAAGATATAAAAATGAATCCCGCAATATCCCTTGCCACTTTCTCTGATTGTAGGAGCTTTTGCAATCATCGGAAATGAGTTAGACACGCAATGACATGATTCGTCGTGATAAGAAATGCGACTGAACTTGCACTCGCACTGCATGGTCAAAAAAAAACCAAATGGGTCAAAGTTGTTTTTGATGCAAAATTCTTGAGAGCTTTCTTAGGCCACCTTGAGCCCCAATTCCGAATTTTTTTAGAGCCTCGCAACTTCTCAATTTTTCCCAATTTGTCCAAGACTGGAAAGGAGCCGCCATCACCCATCAAGGATCCTGAACGGGGTGGAATGGGTGACTGATTGAGCTGCAGCAAGAGTATACGCAAGTGAGCAGAAGATTTGAGATTGACATATGTGACATAAAGATCTACAGTTTAAGTTGTCAAAGGGTTCTGTTTGCCGAAGAGAGAGACTCTGGGTGTAAGCTTTCAAATGAGACGATCAGGAGACTTCTCTTCCAGATGAGCCAGAAGAAGTGGAGGATGACAACGACTTTGTTACACCCAAGTCCATGGTGGCTGGACGGCGCTGGTGTTGACAGGATATGAAGGTTGTTTGGACATTGAATTCCAGTCATCGAGAGCCGCTGGAGATGGAGCTATCCAAACGTCATGACAAGATGTGTGACTGAAAATTACAGGCATTCACACTGCAGAAAACTAAGGAGCCGCCATCACCCATCAAGGATCCTGAACGGGGTGGAATGGGTGACTGATTGAGCTGCAGCAAGAGTATACGCAAGTGAGCAGAAGATTTGAGATTGACATATGTGACATAAAGATCTACAGTTTAAGTTGTCAAAGGGTTCTGTTTGCCGAAGAGAGAGACTCTGGGTGTAAGCTTTCAAATGAGACGATCAGGAGACTTCTCTTCCAGATGAGCCAGAAGAAGTGGAGGATGACAACGACTTTGTTACACCCAAGTCCATGGTGGCTGGACGGCGCTGGTGTTGACAGGATATGTAGGTTGTTTGGACATTGAATTCCAGTCATCGAGAGCCGCTGGAGATGGAGCTATCCAAACGTCATGACAAGATGTGTGACTGAAAATTATAGGCATTCGCACAGCAGGAAACTAAGGAGCCGCCATCTCCCATCAAGGATCCTGAACGGGGTGGAATCGGTGCCTGATTGAGCTGCAGCAAGAGTATACGCAAGTGAGCAGAAGATTTGAGATTGACATATGTGACATAAAGATCTACAGTTTAAGTTGTCAAAGGGTTTTGTTTGCCGAAGAGAGAGAGACTGTGGGTGTAAGCTTTCAAATGAGACGATCAGGAGACTTCTCTTCCAGATGAGCCAGAAGAAGTGGAGGATGACGATGACGTTGTCATGCCCAAATACATTGCCGCTGAGCCGCATTGGCATGCTGCAAATGTAGAAAGTATACATGTACGTACATGCGTGGATACAATATACTAGGGAATGTTCCAATGCCGTTGAACCAGCTTTTTGCCATGGTCCCACCAATATGAAGTTGGACGAGCTTCCATTCACAACACAGAGACTTGGGCAAAAAGCTGGTGCTTCAGCAGTATGGATCCAAAATTCTGCATTATTTACCAGTTTGTCGATGATTGCATCCATTATTTACCAGTGTTCACCAGTGTTTACCAGTGATTATGAGCCACTACTAACATCAACCTTTTAATCGTTGTTGCGAACCAGAAGATTGAAATTACGGACCAACTGTGAGGTGATCAGGGCACGACCAGCACCACGGTTTTTCCTTCGCTCTAAACACATTTTCAAAAAGCCAGCAAAATGGCTTGACAGCAGCATGGCTCGTGGATCACCGGGGAACAAATCAGATAGAACTGGAAATTCGATTTGCCACAAATGGCGATCAACACGCAGTTTCTTAGCATGAGGTTAGAGTTATGCTAAGTACAGGCAACATCCTCTTGTTGAAACTAGAACTGACTAGAACCTGACTAGAACTCTACTGAGCTCCATCTATTTTTTGAAGATCTCAAGAGTTCCTCAGACAGCAACGGAAATCCCCACTTCAAAGGTGACCCAAGGCTCTCAAGTCCGGTTGGTTCAGGATGACGGTGAAGCAACGATGGAGAAAGAGTTGGAGGATCAAGTTTCTGACGAAGTGTCTGAGGCGAGGTCCCCTGGAAAGTGGCAATGGTTTAGTTTTTGAACACGTCAGACCCCATCATCATCATCATCATCATCATCATCATCATCATCATCATCATCATCATCATCATCATCATCATCATCATCATCATCATCATCATCATCATCTCAAGCATCATTCATGACCCCTTATCCATCATCCGCCGTTCATCCTCCGCGTCCATGATGGCATCGTTGGCTGCCTTCATCACTGGCTTTGTCATTTTCTTTGCCATCAATCAAAGTTCCAAGAGGTTCAAGAACGAGACTCAGCAGTTACCTCAACTGATGGTTGACCGTTGTTGCAAGGGAGTCTGCAATTGATCGATTGCTGGGGACTCTCCATCGAAACACCAGCCACTGAACCAACCAATAGAACCAATCCTTGGTTGTGGACCCTTGATTTGCATCATGCTGGCACTTTCTTGTGGCGCTGCGCCAACATCAGGCCGTTTGACCCTCCGCTCATCAACTCGAACCCAGGGACAACAACGGGTTGAGATTTGGTTGAACGATTTTGTTAGGAAAGTCTCAGAGATAGTACATGGGGGTTTCTCAAAACATGGACCCCCCAAATGGTTGGTTAATGATGGTTATTTTGAAGGGTTTGGGGTACCCCTAGCTATTGAGAAACCAGTAAATATGAATATGATGTATCAAGTCAGTATCAACTTGTCAAAGTCAATACCTTCAAGCGCAATGTGAGTTGTCCAAGTTATCCCCAAGCCCAAAGGGCTCTAATGTTCCACCCTCCAAGGCCCCGAGTGGAGCAGGTTGTTCCGCCAGTGCACCCCCGTTGCATCTGGGACTTCTCATGTATCACAATTAGCTTTCGGAAGCGACCTAACATGACTCAACCATCCAATGTTCTCACGTGACCTTCCATGTGACCTGGTACAGGAAACTGGCAATGAGCTTGAAGACGACGATGTGCCACCAAAATCCCAACCAAGCCGAAGCTGGTTCAGTTGGAATTCCGGTGTTCCAAGTGAAGACAACGCCCAACCAATGAAGAAGGAGGAGTTGGAAGATGAGGAGCCACCACCAACCGACCAATCAGCAAACAAAGGCTGGTCAAGTTGGGGTTGGGGGTCTAAGAGTTCTAAAAGTGAGGAGTTGGAAGATGAGGAGCCAGCTCCAAAGGGTCAGGATATGTCTCAGACACAGACAAATGATGTGCTCGATGACGGTGAACTACCCAGTGAAAAACCTAGCCGAAGCTGGTTCAGCTGGAATTCCGGTGTTCCGAGTGAAGACAATGCCCAACCGATGACGAAGGAGGAGTTGGAAGATGAGCCAACACCAACCGAACAATCAGCAAGCACAGGATGGTCCTGGGGTTCTCAGACTGCTCAAGATCAGGACACAAGTGATAGGCTTGACGACAGTGAACTACCCAGTGAAAAACCAAGCCGAAGCTGGTTCAGTTGGAATTCCGGTGTTCCAAGTGAAGACAATGCCCAGCCGATGATGAAGGAGGAGTTGGAAGATGAGCCAACACCAACAGAACAATCAGCAAGCACAGGATGGTCCTGGGGTTCTCAGACTTCTCAAGATCAGGACACAAGTGATATGCTTGACGACGGTGAACGACCCATCGACAAACCTAGCCGAAGCTGGTTCAGTTGGAATTCCGGTGTTCCGAGTGAGGACAATGCCCAGCCGATGATGAAGGAAGAGTTGGAAGATGAGCCAACACCAACCGACCAATCAGAAAGCCAAGGCGGTTGGGGTTGGGGGTCTAAGAGTTCTGAAAGTGAGGAGCCAGACGAATCTGCAGATGATGATTTTGAGGACAATGGTATCGGTGGAGGAGCTATGGATGATCCCAACATGCCTATGAGGATTGAGGCTTGTGGTCGTCCAGGCCCTCCAAACTACGAAACAGAGCAGATTCGCAGACATCGAAAGCTGGTGACAATCTGCCGAGACTCGGATTACTTCGGGGGCTCTTATCCTTCTGGGGGTCTAACCCTGATGTGAGAAAATGTCAATACTTCTGTGAAGCATTAGCAGCTTTTATTGAATTATTGTCAACAACTATTCTTGACAATTCTCATGGACATCAACTATTGGGATGCGATTCTGTTCACACTATGCTTGCGAGTTCTTGCGGGCTTCCACAATCACTGTGACCACCGGCAACCGGGAAATGACCTCTTGGTGTGTAGGGGAACTGAAATAGTACAAGTAAATCGCGAGTACAGTATCAGTCTGGTAGTACTTGGATGCAATTGGGTAATCTTGTGGAAGCTGGGTTTGACGCGTGGAACATCTACCTGACATGGGGCCCCAGAAGCATGGCTTCGCTACTCACTGCTCGCTTTGCTCTCAGGCGACAAGCGAGAGGGCACTCGTGGTCGCTTCGCCAAGAAGCTCTGCTGTGGACAGTGGGTGGGCTCGGAGTGGCAGTGGCTGCAGTGATCGGACACTCATAGCTTTGACCAAAAAGGAGCTGCTGGGGGACTGGAGGACCCTGCTGGGTGGCCAACGCCAGGCATTTCCACACATATCAATGCCCCGTACAAGACGACTTGCTGATGTGAGATTCACACCAACAAGCCATCATTGTTTGGAGGAACACATCAGTGATTAACCGTCATCATCATCATCATCATCATCATCATCATCATCATCATCATCATCATCATCATCATCATCAATCATCATCATCATCATCATCATCATCATCATCA
>VSDK01002868.1:0-40097 GCA_009767595.1 Symbiodinium kawagutii | reverse complement strand
ATCATCATCATCATCATCAATCATCATCATCATCATCATCATCATCATCATCATCATCATCATCATCATCATCATCATCATCATCATCATCATCATCATCATCATCATCATCAATCATCATCAATCATCATCAATCATCATCATCATCATCATCATCATCATCATCATCATCATCATCATCATCATCATCATCATCATCAATCATCATCATCATCATCATCATCATCATCATCATCATCATCATCAACCATCATAAGCCACCATTGCCACCGAGCCCTAGGGGCTTACCCGGGGCTTACCCTGGTGCCCAGCTGCCGCTCAGGCCTTAGCCCAGGCGTGTGCGCCTTGTCCTCACTGGCGCGACCCTTGACGCCCACCAGGCCACGACTCAAAATGCTGTGGAATCCTATGAAGTCCTACAGAATCCCACGGAATCCTATGGAATCCGATGAAATCCTATGGAATCTTCACTTTGAACTACGGAACATTCTGAATATGAGTCACTTCGATGGAAACTGTCAATATTTTTTCGGATGATTATTCTACATTAATTTCTAACATTTTCTCCCTATGCTACGTAGCGCCTTCTTCCGTTGCGTTCTTATGTATGCTAGATTTGTCATTTGGACAAAATTAGCCATTTATTATGAAAAAAAACTGTGATTCGATTGTTACCCATGGCAGTATTTGATAATGTTGCACTTGACGGGCAGGCTGGTTGGCTTTTGCCTTGCTTTATTTTTCAATTCAATTTTTTGTTGTAATTGACGCTTGCTGGTTGATGATTTATGATGACGTAAATGATGCTTAACGATGATTCATGATTTGCCGCCAGTTACCATTGAGATCAATTGACCATTTTTGATTCCTGAACGTGCAAGCTGAGACAGGGTGAAGAAACCCTTGACAGACTGCGATGAGAACGAGAGCCGGGAGAGGCGTTAGGGCAGGGAAGGGCGGGAGAGGAGAGGCGATACCTCCGATTCCTGATTGGTAAATCGTTGAATTCAACGAGTATAGCCTCATCTACAGGACTACAAACCTATAGGAGTCTACAAAACTGTAGGAGTCTAGTTTAATCGGATTCCAGGGCCCAACGCTTGGTTTTGAAAGACCTAGCACATCAATGTTGGGTCCTCGAATTGATGATGATGATGATGATGATGATGATGATGATGATGATGATGATGATGATGATAACCACCAACATGAGCTAGTATGTAGCTTACACTGTAGTTATGACAGGACCCCGAAGCGGTTTACGACCATCTGAAGTTGTGATTAATGGGGGTAGACAACAACAAAACATGTTGAGCATGCTTATTTTTGGTTCTTATATGTATGTGTATCCCTGCATGTGTATACGTACATGTACATGCATATGTATGTACACATATTGTACACATGTATGTGCATTTCGTCTACAAAAGCACGTTTTTACCAGTTGGCCATTTGTAAATCTGTTGGGGTGCCATGGTGGTTCACATTGTCAGCAGAAGCTCAGGTTAGAACGTGCCCTGTTGGCAGAGATCGAGGCACTGCACTTGTGGAACCTCCAATGATGGGCTTTCACAGGTTTATAATGCATGTTTTCACAATCGGCTATGGGTGAATATTAGCCAACCAACAAATAGGTCGATGAACATCCCAACAGTTCGACTAGTTTGGTCACTTGGGGGATGTGAAAACCAAGGGTAAAGGGACCCACAGAAAAGTAACAAGATTCACCACGCCGTAGTCCCGGCAGACGGGTTTTGATTAGCCATCTGGGTTATTCCAAAGTTTACAGGAACCTCGGGCAAAGTAACCTGGGAGCTAAAAATAACCATTTTTGATACTGTAGGCAATACCGGTATAGTATAAATGCAGGATTTTCCACTTGCAGGTTACTTTGCTAGAGCGTAGGTTGTAACAAGGCTTTGAGTTGTGGGAGACCGGAGGAACCACCTGAGCTAGAACAAGCGACCTGGGAACTACTTGCAGTTAGAGTCTTGAAGAACAGGATAGTGGGATTGCATATGAGCTTGTACATAAATGCTAGCTAGTGACCCCCAAAACCAACGTCAAATAATCGTTTTCAGAACATGGAGGCACACAGGAATGCAGACATGCAGACATACAGACATGAAAACTGACATCCAGACATCCAGAAGTGCAGATATGCAGGCACAGTTATAGAGGCATGCAGGCATACATTTGTGCTTGCGCTTTGTCATGTCAGCAGTGCTGCCGCTCCTACATGAACCGCATCCCTTTGTATCAGGCTGGCCTGTCGGGCAACCACAGTGCCTTTGACTTGGCAAGGACCGGAACCAGCACGACTTGGATCCAGCTGCTGCACAAGTTTTGGCGGATTATTGTCACTAATAGTGACAGTGGTTCATCAATTTAATTATCCTAAGAGATTCATACTAATCAATTATACAATTTAGTTACTTGTGGTTAATTAATTATGGTCACTGATCAATTTACTACAATTTACTAGTGTTTACAACTGGGGATTGTACCTACATACTAGTGATTCACCGGCTCGTGCATACCGTAAGTTGCGGTGTTCACCCCGTTTTCGATGGATTTTAGATGACCCTTCAAGCTGGGCTCACGGGTTTGTCCATCGATGCTGGTACCCCAAGGTTGCGGTGCATTTTCGTACGGAAACGACGACCATTGGAAGCAAATCCTAACACAACCACTCGAGTGTAAAAAAAGTGAAGCATTTGCTGCAGCACAAGTTCAATTAGTTCCGCTGAACGGGGTGTCAAACTAAATTTGAGCAAAGAAGGTGGCCACCATGTAGAACCGTTGCGATGATTGTATCTCCGCTTTAAGGGGTGTAAACGCAAGTTTCGGGGCTGCTACTGTAGAATGCACAGAGAGACTCAGACACAGACATACAATCAAACTTGCTACAGTTCGGCTTTCATGAACAGTAGAAATTAGATCTACAGGTGTCCTGAATTTTGAAATTCCTACCAAGAAATGGTTTGCCCACTTCAAATTGGCATTTTTTGTGCACCTGAGAGGATCCTCATGTCTATTTGTTCAAAAAGAAAAAACATGACATTTCGGTGGAGAGGTGATGCTATGGAGGTGGCAGGATAGTAAAAATCTGCAGATTCGGTCGGCCACCAGGATCCATGAGTTAGAAGAGGCGCTGGGGTCGCCTGGGTCGCCTGCGGGTCTGATGTACGTGTGTTGAGTTTCGTTGGAGGTTATATAATGATACGGCCTGGTGAAGGGCGAATGACGGTCAATCGTTGCCAAACAGGTCATTGGTTTGTTCGTATCTAACCAATACAATGTGTGTCTCTGCAGTATTTGGTCAGAAAAGCTTTCCTGTTCAAAGGGGGATTTGTCTCAGAGCCAGTCGAGTTTGTGGCCAAAACCGATTGTAGCATAGACTTGGGTGCGAGGTGGCTATCACAATGCCAGCAATGTAAAGCCTAAACCCTTCGTGGCGCATGGTGAAGATCCCCCAACATGGCAGTGGGTCAGTTCACCCTGTACCCCTGGTTCCCCCATCATTGACCATTGTTTTCCCTGTTGTTGTTGGTGATTATCCCTTATCAGTTGGTTGATCAATATTGACCCATAGCCTTGCGCCCATCTTCGACCTGGCCATTTTGACTCAACGGAGGAGCTGAGACCGTTGTACTTGACACTGCCGCATGAGATGCCCTTGCCAGACATCGAGGCCAGTGGCGACCTGAAGATTTGTGCTTGTCCTGAGACATTTTTGGGGTGCCCTTTGGAGAGCTGCTGTGCTGCTCCCAGCCTTTGATTTGTCGTTTTCCCCTAGTCCTGTGCAGAGACGGCCCTTGCAGCGCTGCCATCCCTTTCCTAAACTCCTGGGACGTGTGGGACCCGTGGGACCTCCTCAGGGTGGTTTGGGCTTCACTGCTGCGCGGTATTTGTTGCACCAATACTTCCTGCGGCGGCATTCCTGGCCACTGGGCGGCACCGGGGCCCCTGAGTGGGATCTCTGGTTGAGAAATCTTGATGCGACAAGTGTGAACGCACTTGGTTGGGGGCCACCATGGCCTTTCTTTCTTATTTTTTCTCAGCTTTTCAATCATCAGATCACCATACTTGTACATCTAAAAACATCACAAAGACTCAACGATGGTGAATGGTGACGCCCTTTTCTACCCGTGTAGCTACCCGGTTTATCGTTCGCCTCATCACCCTGAATCCACGATGGCCACCATCCACTTTCCCATCCGTCAATCCACCTTGATCATGACTGATAGATCCAGTACCCTGTTTTATTTCAGCATCTTTCATATTGTCTCATTTCTATCAATCCAAGTTGCAGCATTCGATAGAAACCTCCATCTGGTGGATGCCAACATCGTGTGGAAAACTCTGCCCTCGACAGTGTTTCCCAGACAGGCTATTTGAAGCTCAAATCAGAAACAGTGCTGCAATCGGACAGATTCCATGGTTGTCGTGGGTGATTTTGACCGAAGGCGTTCCTTGTTCATACCATAGATGTCACCTAAGGACCTAGCTTCATGTTGCAAGTTGGCAGGTGAAGCACTGGTTCACGCTAGCCTCACTAAGACTTGTGATATGATATCTATCGCCTTCACAAAGTTTTGGCCCGAGATCTCAGTCTTTCTCTTCGTAAGATGCGTGAGCAGCGGGACAACACTTTGGAGGCGGATGACCTCCGCAAGTTTGGTTTGCCAGCATCATCCGCGGCATCGTGCGTGCTTGCGATCTTCCCAGTCAGGCGCAATGCCCCGGATGTTGAGCCATGCCTTTGATTTGGTTCGCCAGCACAAAGAACAAGATCAGCTGCAGCAGCACCATGCAACCAGGCTGCGTGAGATGCAAGAAATTTTGGATCAGAAGCGACAGAGTGAAGATGCCAGAGCAGATACCCAGAAGGATTTGCATCAGCACCTGGAGCAGATTACGCTGGTGGAACTTTGCGAGAGTAGTTGCCACGCGGTTGCGTTGCTTGTCCTGGCATCCCTTTTCTCACCTGTGGGTCTCGCTCTTGCAGGAGCACCGCCAGAGGCCTTTCCGTGGTCCAATTTGGCTCTAGGATTGGTGTCATCATTGGTCGTCTTTCGGTGTTTCTTCCTATTTCTACATTGGAGTCCCGTAGAAAAATGAAGACACCGAAAGAAATCATCGCGGACGCGATGCAAAAGTGCTCACCTTTGAAAAGCTTTGGGAGCAGCCTGGAGATGGCTAGTGCAGACGAAGGATGCAGTGGATGGTTTGTACAAGGTCCTCCCAAAAGACACTGATGCAGGAAGGTCTCCAAAGAACACCTTACCAAGACCTCTTGATTCGAGCAGTCACTGCTGAGAACAAGGTGGAGGATTTGTCCCAAAGGTTGGAGGATGCGTTGCGAAGGTTGGAGCTGGAATCTCGACGCAACACAGATTTGATGTGTAGCATGAACGCCAAGCTCCAACACCTAGTGGATCGACCTGCAATTGTGAGTAACCAGTACCATGACAACTGGTCCTATCATAGCGACAACAGATCCTATCACAGCGACAACCGGTCATTTCACAGTGACAACCGGTCCTATCTCAATGACTACCGGTCCTATTTCACTGACTGCAGTGGCAGCTATTCAGCCACGTATTATCTAAAGGCACTCATGCCAGGCACATCCACAGAGCAACCCGAATCATCTCTTGGCCAGCGACTGCTGCAGATTGAAGACTCGCCATGAGGGTCACAAGCATTCCTGGCAGAGTGTTGAAAGCCCTGAAGCTGTTTGCATGGAAGTTTTGCATGTCTCCTCGGCAGACCTGCAGCTTCTCTAGAAATTCAATGCGCACGTCACTGAAGATGCTCCAAAAGAGAGACGGGATGGTTGCAGTTGGTCCCAACTGGCGAGTGTGTTTACAAAATCATGATGATGTAGTATCAATATGTCCACATTAAACTCTACATAACATTTTAGAAGTATGTACTCATATATATATATACATATATACATATATATATATATACATATATATATATATATATATACATATATATATATAAATATATATACATATATATATATATATATAGATAGATGTATAGATATAATTCATTGACAAGTAGCTGTAATTTTGCATATGTGTATATATATATATATATAAATGCACACAAGTATGCAAAGACATACTTTTCTCCTTCCGGGTGGGCCAGTGGGGGAGAAACACAAATTTGTATATGTACATATATATATATATATATCTATCTATCTATCTCTATGAATATTTGCATATATATATATGTATATATACATACATATTTACATTGATACATATTTCAATTATATTGATAGATTTACACATATCTACATGCATAAGTATACGTGTTTGCAACGCTTTGGAACGCTCTATGCACGAGTTGCAAATCACCTTTTTGGTAGTTGAAATTTCCTTTTTTGGTAGTTACTAAACAGCCACCATTTTGAATAAGTCGCGGCTGTTGAAGGTTTCTTTAGTACTTCCTCTGAGCTTGTTTTAGTTCTTAGTTGATTATCATCTATGACCTTCATCAGCTTCCTGTTGAAAATTCTCACATTTTGGATTCGGATCAGGCAGAGTGATGTTAGGTGCACCGCTGACCGCTTTCGAGCCGAGGTATGTTCGAGGGCTGAATCCGGCAGGCGACGTGCCCGATGCACCTCTTGGGGTTCGGAAAACATGGCGATTTGGCGATTGCAATGATGTTTGCAGTGAGGGTTGGTAGTGGTTGAGGTTAGTAATGGTTAATATTGAGAATGCTCCTTAACAATTAATCATTGCAATGATTGAACCAATGGTTGAGGTTTACTCATGAATCATTGGTGGTTCAATTTGGGTTGACGGTCAATACTTGATCAACACTATGATGGTTGGGTTGGTTCAGAACGAATGACCGGGGGATGGGTTCAGAAGTTTTCAATGACCCCCAATCTCAGCATATCTACCGCCTCATTGCACTTATCATTCACTGCCATCAGGCGACGGTCGACAGCCGCCAGACCACAAGGTGAGCCGCCCAGCAGTGCTGGTCCACTGTTGAAGTACTACCACACACCGGGGAAATTCGGTAGTTAGTCTTGGTGCTAGGTTGTACTCCTTGAAGTAGAACTGGAGTACTGCCAGGTATAAGCTCACCAAACTAGCAGTCATACTACCAGTGATACTACTGCTGATGCGTTGGTTTCGCTAGTAGAGCAAAAAATGCGTGATGCACTATAATACGTCAGGGCAGGAAACGATGCGTAATGGCAGTTATGATTGTAATACATTGCAATGATCATGAATGTCCCCAACATTTGTCTACCTGCCTGCTGTTTTATTGCAATTATGCCCCAGCATCGATTGTAATCGATTGGCATCCACGGTACTAGGATAATTGCCGCATTCAATTGCCCAGTGTAGTTGGTGGTGTCGTTAATGCACCCCCATGAAAACTCTTGCTAGCTCCACACCAAATTTGACATTTTTTTCGACCAACAGGCATGGTTGAAACACAGAAAATCATGTCTTACAATGGCTAGCTGGTTGTATCCCACCGCAATTGTTTATGTCCAAAGACGTTTTTTAGGACCCCTGTCCACAGCCGATATATCCGACACCATTGGCGTCAACAAAACAATGGTTGGAAACAGTCAGCTTATTGGTTTCCTATCGATGTGTGATATCAATACGGGAAAACAAAGACGGACCTTGCTCATCAAGAGTATCTGGGGGGCCTTTGAGGGGCCCGAGGTGGCTATCATCCCCTATAGTTCATTGGCTAATCTACTAATTAGTATAGTGAATCACCAATTCGCGGGCCTAATAAAAGTGACCCTATTCAAAGTAAGGTCCTACCGAGTTGATCATTCATCTTGGGCTTCAGGAAGCGCTGCGCAGCCGCGTGGCCGGACACTTCTTGGAGCTCATGGAGCAAAAGGCCACCGTGAAAAATGGCGGGTTTCTTTGGGAAGCCGGTGACATGGTGAGTGATGTCATGTTGATGTCATGTTGGATGTTGGGAAACATGGCTGGTCATGGCCGGTCCGAATCTTGGTGGTATAAGGGATGGTCATTTAGAGATCAAATGATAGTGTCTAAATCCAACCCCAGCAATCCAGCAATAAACACATCTATGCCGCTGAGCTCCACTTAGATTTGGTCAATTCCGCGAGTCATGCGACCAAGCCATGCAGTCGAGTGGCCATGATTGACTTGGGTGACATGCTCGACCGCAGGTGGGAATCCAAGGATTGAACCTAAGGACCCTGGCCGCTTGGTATCAGCGGCTGGGACCAGGACGGCCAGGCGTTCAGATGGGTTGACCATCCGCTTTCTTGCCAGGTGGAAGGCCCTTGTTTCGGCCGATGACGGTGATGTCGGTTCATACAGAAAGCCGCAGATGTATTCATTAGAATGGTGTACCATTCATACTGATTAAGCTGATTCCAATGAGAGAAGTCCTTCTCATTTCTCAAAGGCATTCTTGCGGTTCCAGCTTCCAGGCCAAACGCGGTAAACAACCTTGTAACATCTGCTGTTCTACTGATTATTGCCGCTCCTTACTCTTGGCAGATAGCAACTGCTTGTTGCAACGACCACATGGGTCGTTCCGAGGCCGTGGTGGTGGCCACACTGGAACATCTCCTGCATGGCGACGAACGTGGGAGTGCTTAAGGGATGGAAACTGTTGGTTGATTGGTTGGGAATGTTTTGCCGTGCTATCCTACAATGAATATATATATATATATATATATATATATATACATACATATATACATACATACATACATACATACATACATACATACATACATACATACATACATACATACATACATACATACATACATACATACATACACAATAGGAATGTATGTATATCTTGTGGAGGGCTGGGAGTACTCCGTTGATGGCCCCGATAGCCAGTTCTACCACTCCACCAGTGCCTCAGGCCAACGCTTGAAACAAAGCTGGTCAGTGCATGATCTCAACCCGGAGGACGGATCGGTTCTTGGAACGGGCTCTGCATGGCCCTCTGGCTATCCACTGTAGCATGGATGTATGGCTATGGATACACCGCATGTGCATATGTGGCCATGTTGAATGTACATTCGTACATGTTCACATATGTACATACACACAAATGTGCAGACATCGATACGCATATCACATATTATCACATGGCATTTGATTTAGTCCTGGAAGAACCTTGGTTGACGGGTTGGGACTCCTGTGTTGAACTCCACAAGCCACAAATCCGTGGGAGAACCGCCTGGGGGTTGCCATTCCCTTGGGAGAGCTGCCGAACGTCCTCCAGTCACCAGGACCTGACCGATGCCCCTGGTCTTCAGAGTGTGGTCGTGTCTGGGACCGCGACGTTGGGATGGCGACCAGGTCACACATGCGGATGCCAAATCCTTGGCTGTGCTGTAGCCATACCCCTCATCGAAGTAAACATCCTTGAAATCGATGGCTACATCCAAGCAGATGGTTGATGGTATCGCCTTTGCAGGTGGCTGACATTTGGAAAAGTTTCGGAGGAGGACACTATTTCACCAAGCTAAGGTGGTCAGCCGTGCAGAGTGGGCTCTGTTTCAAGCCTCGGAATTCCACTGGGCATTTGGTGAGTCGGAACAGCAGAATGATGTCACCAGAGGGGTGACATGATGTGATGACCTCAATGACCAATAAACAGCAGATTTCCCATTTTGGGTATTCCACAACCACCAGCTAACACGCACGGACTATGGTCCTTAAGCTTCATCGTGGCTGGTTTATACTAGTCAATCACATCAGGAATAAATAACCCAAAATGACCATATGGTAGCCTAAAGCAACAATGAACCGCTAACCTTAGACTGGTTGGCTGCAAGTTCTGTTCAAGCGACCCAACTGTTGCACCGAGGAAGTTTTCATGGCGCACTTTGTGTACTCCAGCCAGACTGGCGCTCAGGGGTCGACTTGTAGTGAAGCTATCAGGCAGTCGATGCCGTAGACCCACAGCTGTTGAGCAGCAGGGCATGTTCACGATGAAAAGGTTGACTATCCAACAGCTGAACCAACTGCAAATGCGCCTTACACAGGACATGACCGATGAACGCCATCACTTAGACCAGTCCCTTACCGGTTCTCATTTCCCTGCTGCCATTGGGCATTCTGTTGAGGAAGAGTAGCAGCGGCTATGCTTTGACGCTGCAGCAGGGACGAGAAGAGGTCAGATTGATCTCAAGGGTCTATGTTCTTCAGCTGCAGTCAGAACAATCATGAAAGCGGGTTTGTACATTCATATTTTTTTGTGCTTGCACCAATTTGCAGTTGTATTACAGTCCAAGCCATTTTGTCATGTACAAAGAGTTTGACCGGAGAAGGAAACATCAAACAAAATTACAGAGTGTGACTGTGAGAGATTTCGCTACCTTCAACGCAGCCCTGCGTACCGGCTAAGGAGGGCTGGCGGCAAATTATTGAAGCCATTCGCAAAGGGGTGAAGAAAGTTCATGTGAAAGGCGCAGATCTTTTGTAGTGGCGGTTTTGGAGCCTGGCATTGGATGGTGGAAAGCAGAACCAAGTTAGTGAGTGCAAAATCCATTGGATTTTGTCTCAGTGATCTTTGAGACGCATCATATTTTTCCATTCAAATCTTTCGAATGGGCGGAAAACTATAACATCACCAGCTTGTGGCAGGATCACCACCGGAGGGGTCTGTGCATGGTTGCTGTGTTGGGGTGATCACATTTTCGGACATTTCCATATCCCCAAGAATAGGCTTTAACCCAAAATCATGACAAGACTGGTGTGTCACGCGGGTGCTCAAAGCTTTGCTGTGAAACAGTAGATGTTCATGTTCATGTACCAGCATTGATCATAGCCATCTGGATGCGTTCTGTAAATGATGCACTATCATCGTAGACTATTCCCAAGCAATCACACTTGGGCCCTTTAAAAGCACTTGAAAACCCTTGGTTGGTCCTTTTTCTGACGAACTTCACATTGGCAAGCTTATCATTTGGTATATGATTGTAAGATACGGAGAACATGAGAAAACATGAACTAAACTGAACACAGAATTTCTCCAGTACTTGATTTGCTTCTGTGCAGAATTCTTCATCTCTATCCCAGTTATCCCTCATGTGTGAACATTGAAGTTCATGAGCAACCCTGAACAAGCTCATTCACTGATCCTTTTTGCCTGTTCGGCCAACTTGGAAAGGTAAAGACTTTAGCTTCAATGATGCTGTCCAAGTGGCTGATGAGGTGGGACGATTTGGGCACTGGGAAGGAAAAAAAGATCCTTCGATATTCCTGTGTTGTTTCTTTTTGAAATTACATGTTTTCCTAGCATTTCTGGGGTTTTCACGTGGTTTTCCATTCGTTTTCCCTTGGTTTTCCACTGGTTTTCCCTTGGTTTCCCTTGGTTGTCCCGTGGTCGTACGATCACTTGTTAATTCATGGTGGTTTTCCTGGAATCCTTTGCTACACTAGCCATACCACTCATACCATCGCTCAGATCATACCAGCTGCAGTTCTCAATGGTGGACACAGACTCTAAATCATGATATCCAACATTAACTCAATGATTCATTAACTCAATGATTCATGTGAAACACACATTTCTTGTTTAGAACCTTTGACTTACAAGGTGTTTCCCATCATGAATTTGCCATTCAAATCCGTTCAATCCTTGCTTAATCCCTTGTAGAATTCACTATTCAAATCCGTGTTTCCCATAAGTTAATGCAGTTGGAATTTCCATGGCTTGCAAATCAGCGATGTGAAGTCGCAGTTGATCCCTGGTGGCCCAAACTTTTCCCAGGTGCTTGAGTACTTCCGAAGCGTCTCCGGCTCCATGTGTGCGGGGCCTCAGTGAGGCTCAAGCGGTGACATTGGCTCAAGCGATTGTGGTTTGATGCATCTCATATCCAAAATTTTTACATAAGCTTGGTGCCTTGGTATACACCCAGATTCATGGAGTAGAAAGGCTCATGTTGAGATGTTCTCGTAAGCTTGATCCGCACCAACCGCTGTCCAATGAACGCGTCTCAAGCAGGACAGGGAATTCCTCCCTGATCACTGGGGGTAGCACAGGGTTTTGAATCCCAATGAATTTGGTCCCCTAGATACTGGTGCCATGGAGGATGTGATTCTCATTGCTTCTATCAAGCCTTCACCAACAATATCACAGAACCAGTGATTGTAACAGATGATATCCGGTGGGTTAGAGATTTTCACCATCAATGATGATCTATTGTTCTTCTTTTGATCATGATTGGTCAGTGATACTGTGATATTCATAATCCTCGTTGAGAAACCATCATGCATCAGGGTTCTTATTTGTTCGTTGAATCCGTCTTGAGTGCTCGCTTTCTGTTCTAATGACGGTTGTCTATGATGCATACTAGCACGTCTCTTTGACCAATCGCCTTCAATCTCTTTCAAATTGGGGTGTGATCATCATCAGCTGTGATCATTGACCACTATGTCTCATCATCGCCTTCAATGTCTATCAGATCATCAGTGATCATCAGCAAGTACAGTAGCACCATGTACCACCTACCATTTTTCACTACGACTGGCGACCCCACCGGGCACACCGCCGAGGTCAAGACATGTCGGCCGCGCTGGCCTCCATGCCGGGCGGGGACCGGGGCCGCGTCGCCCTGCGCGAGATGCGGAAGAAGGACCTCTTCCGCCGCGCGGTCGCAGTGACCAGCGGGGGAGGGTCATCCACAGGTCGTTGGGTGATGGAATCCATTGTGGAAAAATGAGATTGTGGATAATATCCACTGTGGTCAACAGGGGATTGATATTGATGGATAAATGATGGGATTCCATTGATTGTGAATGAATTTGTCGATTACGGAATCCCTTGTGGATATCATGAATTTTATTAATCCATTAACAATCAATGGAATAGATTTGTTGTTGTGAAATTGAATAAGCAACCATAGCTTCGGAGTGGCTATGTTGTGATGTTGTGGAAGATTCATCAGCGCCTTGTTGTTTTGATGACCGCTGGGAGGGTTGTAAATCAGAATCTTGCACTGGATCGTCCAACAACTGGCGCGAACCAGCAGCTGAGCTGGTTCCGTCATCATTGATTTGGTTGTGGGTCAGCTGCACCGTTGTGCTGGTTTCGCCATCATAGACGTTCAATAGCCGTCTATCAACCACAAAGGGGGAAATGCGACAGCTGAGTGAAATGAATTGAAAGCTGGGGGATCATCACTGGTCCAACTCCAGCTGAAGCCGGTCAACCCACTGGTGACTTGCTGGTTCATGACTGGTTGACTACTGATTAGCAACTGGTTAGCTGATGTATTTGTATGATGATAAACGGTTGACTAAATACATTTACCAAACATAGTTGAATAGTATACTAATAGTGGTTACTTGCTATACTAATAGTATACTATTCCGTTACTAATGATGTTCAAACCAATTACCGGTTGCTGGTTGTCACCGTTCCGGGCTTCGCTCTCAGGTGAGACCTTGGAATACCTCCGCGCTGCCAACGCCCTGGACGAGTCGGTGGCGGAGCCTGTGGTGCTTGTGCCCAATTACATGAGCCTCGGACCTACCGGTGCCGTGCCCAGCCCAGTGGTGTCTTATGGAGGTTATGTCTGCCATAACGTGGCGATTTGTAAGCTAAATCTAAGGTTATAAGTGGGTTATACTTATTTGAGTTACATTTGCCATCTAGGATTTATAATCCAAGATTATGCCTGCGATGATTTGGTTTCCGAACCCACCCGACGAGCTAGTTACATCTACCGATCAAACAGGCTGTTACCAACTACAACTGCAGAAACCTAGCACCATTGACCAGCTGTAACAACCTACTGAAAATGGCTTTACAGGGGTGAATTACAACTCTACCTGCAGGATCTTAGCCAACTGAAGTGCAGTTGTCTTCACCAACTTTGCAAACGATGTGGGGCACCACCTTGGAATGGAAAGCTGGCTGCCCCTGGTTGTGGGCTTAGTTTTCTGGGCAGCATCAAATCGTCAATGACCAATACGAACCATCAATAGTCATCAAGAACCATGGTATTTGTATAACCATCAATAACCATCAATAGGCATCAATACTAATCATCAAGTAATCATCAAGAAGTAATCATCGATACCATTATATACATCAACCAATCATCAAGAACCATACTTATGACCATCAATAACCATCAATAAGTAACAATGATGAGCATAGTTCTGACCATCAACAATCATCAATGAGCAACAATAAGCATAGTTGGGATGGCCACTTACCATCAACAAGTATCAATAGCCACAGTTGAAATGGCCCTATTTCGTGGTTATTATCATCAACAGCCACAAAATCAATGGCTGCAATCAACTACAGTAGTCATAATGGTTAGCCAGCCTAGCGTCAAACGTTGCATGAACCGCTGAAGCATCGCTGACTGATGACGGAAGCTGGTGGCTGATCCACGTTTCCTAAGGCTAGGCCCTTCCAACTGCGATGGAACCACCAGCAGCTGAGCAGCAACCTGGGCGTGGCGGGCCACTGATGGACCATAGCCAGCCATCATCGAGACAGGGAGAAAACCGACCGCATCGCCAGCAATGATTAATGCCCCTGATGTGGTCATTATCAACAAAACCGATCCCCAAATGTGGTTGTTGCTGGATCTGCCAGCAAGGAGGGAATCGATCAATGATTCAGATTCCTGAGCAGCAGCCGAAGCGGCGAGTACAAAAGGATGGGACAAGACTTATGATTTTTGCACTGAGCAGCTGTAGATGTTCCATTTCCATCCATTTCTCCATTACTGATTTGCCATCAGGACTGCCACATGGAATTTAGCAGCCTTGACGGCCTTTTTGAGACATTGAAGTCGATTCAAAGCATTTCTACCCAATCTACAGTTCCTTTTGGATTTCCTTTGTTGGATAACACTGCGGATTGAATCCAAATTGTGATGATTCGCGATGAATGAATTGAAGATGGAATCAGTGCGCTATATTCACAAGATCAAACCTGGTTTGTATCACAATTGCTGTGTGAATGCTTGTTGTGATCCGGGCCGCTCATGAACTTGGGAAGTGAATTGTTCGTAAGGACTAATCCCACTCAAGCGATAAACAACTTGACAATAGGATAAGGATAATGATAATGATTCGATAATTCCTCAAGTAAAGAACTGTTCAATACTGAGATGAAAAATACAATCATGCTACAAATGAAATGACAACGATGGTTGGGTGCTGACAAGAATCCATAGCACTGTTAACTGACCTCATCAATCGAAGGTACTATATTCGTACAGAGGGATGACCAAGAGAGGGCCCATGCTATGCCATGATTACTATGATCATATTGCCAATGGCTTATGTGATACTTGGTTGCTTGCTGGGTTGGTTGCTTGGGTGGTTGGTTTGGGTAGGATTTTCCAATTTCCATGTTCAAGCAACGAACAATGAATATTTGATTGTGATCCACAATGATGAAGCACCATTCCTTTCTACTAGTCCCTGACCAGTATTAACTACTAGTTATTAACTACCAACAAGCATCATTAACTATCACTCACCAGTATTGATATCTACTATTACTACCAATAGTTGATATAATCAAAACAGTATTGACTACCATTGTAATGAAGTATGAACTATTAGTTGACTATCATCATATATCATCAATACATTATTAATACCGCTCATCATGAAATACTGTGATTATCACTCACCATCCACACTGAGGTTTCTACGACCTTTGCTGTCCCGATCAGTGTGCAGGCCTGTCAGTTTCGATATGTCGAGTTTCGTTGAGATTTCACATCAGTTATTAGTTGAAAGCAACGTGTAGATTGTCATTGACCATGGCATTCTGATAATTGCTTTGGCTATGATGTATGTATTTCACAGTAAATATACACATCTATTTGTAAATAAACAGGTAGAAAACACATGCATACGCAAACGTATTTTTACATATATATGTATATGGTACCCCCCCCCAGATCCATATGTACTATCATTTTCACAGTATTTACAATGTTTTATGCTCATTTTTGGGTATGAATTTTGAAGCATTCTTTTGAGCATTCTGTATGGCCTTTCATGAAAAGGGGGTGCCATGTAGGGTTTAGGCTTTGGAATGTTTAGTTTGATTTTTCCCTGTACTTAGGGCATTTGCATTCAGAAAGAATGCATTCAGAATGCCTTTTCCCTGTACTTAGGGCATTTGCATTCACAAAGAATGCATTCAGAATGCATTCTTCCCCAAAACCAAGATCCAAGATCCAAGATTCCCAGAAGACTCCTGACCAAAATCTTGGATTCGAAAGTCCTGAATCCAAGATTTTGGTCAGGAGTCTTCTGGGAATCTTGGATCTTGGATCTTGGTTTTGGGGAAGAATGCATTCTGAATGCATTCTTTGTGATTCAAATGCCCTAAGTACAGGGAAAAATCAAATTCTGAAACCTGAACCCTAAAGCCTAAATGATTTTTTTGTTGTGTAAATAATTTAGGCATAATTAAACAGAGCATATATATGTATGGTAAAGGTAGGGCATAAATTAATAGAGCACTAGTAAATACACCATCTATTTGAATTTACCCTATGTGACTATTTTTATTCCAGATTCAAGCATGTCTCATTTAGTCATGCTCTATTCAGTTATGCCTTGCCTGCTCATGATCAAACATATTGTATTCAATTTTGCCTAATGCCTCACATGGGCTCTATTTCATTTTCTCATAGTTGCTCTTACTATTTGATTTTACTATATTCAATCTTGCATTGGATCATGATTTTTGTCTCCAAGTGGGATATTGAATGATAGTATATATATTCAATTATGCTCTAGTATGGCACCATGAAGTCATAACTAAATAGGCCCAAAGTATTGTAAACAAGGTACATGTAAGGAATAACTGCACAAAGCAAGACCAAAAACAGGCCATAAGGCATAATTACATGGGAAATTAGCAACTAGACCACAGTCAGGCAATAATGCCATAGGGCATTACTAGCAAGGCCAAATGTAGGACAGCATCTTTAAAGAGGCCATAAGTCAACAGAGCACAATAAAGTAGGGCAACATTAAGTAGACTATAGTTGAATAGGCCGTAATTAATCTATTGAACAGGGCACAATTAAATAACACACAATTAGGACACAACGCAAAAATATGAAATCATCAAATAATCCCCATAAAGACTATAATGAAATAAGATATTCTTGACAGGTCAAATACAGCGCAATCTATTGAACTGAAATTTGTGTATTTTATTGTCTTCCAGTATGGCACCACCAAGCTATGATTAAAAAGGTTTTTATGAATACAAATGGGGTAAATATAAGGCATAATTAAATAAAGCATATTTAAAGATAGGTCATTATTTATCAAACTCTGATTATTTAGAAATAATCAAACAGGGCACGAGCAGGCTACAAGGTGATAAGGCATAGTCAAATAGGTTAAATATAGGGCTGCAAATTTGAATAGACCATGAATGAATAGACAACAATTAAATAGAACAGAATTGAGTAGGCCATAATTAAACAAGCCAAATTCAAACAGATTAAATAGGCCACACTCAAATAATACACAAAGATAGCACTATGGAATGACACAAATTTATCTAATATGCACATATGAACTTATGAATAGTTAGACCCCATAAAAGGTCAAAATCAAGTAAAATATTTTAAGGTAGGTCAAGTCATGTGTATAATTGAAGAATAAATTGTAATTGGCCACAATCAAATAGGACATAATGAAATAATACATAACTAAATAGATATAGTTCAGTAGGGAATAATCAGGCCATAATGAAATTATCATAGACAGCACATGTATCTCAACCATTTGCTGGCAAAACCCACGTCAAATATGGATCTTGGGGGGGGGGCTAGCATGTATATTTATACATATGGATTGTGGATTCTTAAAGATTAGTTCATGGTTTTCTGAGCAAACCAACCCACGACATTCCCCAGGTGTGGTCTCTGGCAGGTCTCCGCAGCTTGTTGGAGGAGGCTCTCAGTGAAGGCCAAACGCAGCAGTACCTGGAAGATCTGTTGCTGCAACAAGGTCCGAGCCCCAACTGGGACCCTCCGACGAAAGCGTGGAGTTGGACATAGACACAGGACATGTTTTAGATGTAAAAAACATATAAATGGTTATTTTACTTACCCACGTGTTTATTGTTATTGAAATGCTAGATATATGTATCATATATGTATATCATTTAGACACTCATTTACTTATTTATTCATGTTTATATGTATAGCCTCCATCACGTTCATTTGAACATATACATGTACATGCAATGTCTTTGAGCGACAAAAGCCACTTGTCACATGAATTCGATAAGTGTATCACACAAAGGGCACTGGGTTGAGAACTCCAACTGAGGTACAGTAATAGAGGTAGACTTGTACATCTGCGGCCTAAAGAGGGTCCAAGGAGGGTCCAAGGAGGGTCTAAGGAGGGTCCAGTCTCCTGCGAGGTGCTCCCGCCTCCTCCCTGGACGAGCTTCGCGACCTTTTGGAGATTGAGGTGCTCCGGGGGCGTGGGGGGACTCGCTTGGACTCGGGGCATGGTCGGATCTGTTGATGTCGCTGCCCCTCGCGGTCGAAGAATCTTCGGACTGGGTGCCTTGGTATGCGAATGGCTGTAGTCCCAGTCCCATCTGAGGGTATCATAGCCCAGTGCGGTTGGTGTTTTCTTCAGTACAACGGCCATGTTCGCATTTGGGGGATATCCATGGACAGCCCGTTTGTTAACCTTGGAATGATAAAGGCTGAGTAAGAACTGGGAGTAATGGAATAGCTATCTTGCAATTTACTATCATGTACGGGTGGGTACTGTTGTGGATCTCAAGTGTCCATCAATCACTACATAAGTCTTGACTATATGGCCGGTAACAACCCCCACAAAGTCTTTTACCCTTGCTGATTGATTGCTGGCACCGCATTGGAATTCCTGGTTTACCACCTAGTTGGTGGGATGGATCCATCATTACCCTAGCAATACATAGCCATGTAACATGTATATTCTGATTTGTTCACCATCTTGCTGTTACAACGTATTCTGAAAATTTTCGAATCCATTACCATGAAATCTACGTGGTTCGCAACGGTCATTATTCGCATTTGGATGTTGATCTGCCCAGTCAGACACCCGAAGATTATCAATGCAGTTTGAACACAGACTTGGCCGCATATCCATTTTATCTTCAAACTCAGGAATGCTTGACTCTTCCCCGAGCTTGTTTTGTTTTGGACAAATCATGTTGATTCTTGGTGTTTCAAGTGCATTTGCATGGTTCCGCTATGGTTGCTCGGAAAGCTGCCCCGAAGACTGCTGGATAGTAAAGAACTACGACGTCAATTTGGGGTTGGATCAGACGGTCCACTGGTTTTATCTCTGAGTTTTGCTCAACGATTTGTATTTGCAAAAACTTAGTGGCTTGTTATGCAAAAGATAAACTCACAACAAACTCAGATAAAGAGGGTATATCTGGTCAAATAAACTGAGATAAATTCAGATTATACCTGGCGAACGATAAACTCAGATAAAGTCAGTGGAGTGTTTCCGATGGAAACGCCTCGCATCGCCGGCGCCAGGCACCTCTTCATGACCACGAGTTTTCCATGTAGCCGGCCCCAGAGCGATGACCAGGTCACAACAGGATGTGTCGGTGGGAATCTTTTCGGTTATGTGAGTGCAAGGCAGATAGATCAGGCAACACGGATTCAAAGTTCCGCATGCATCCAGCAAGCAGAAATATATCTTCATTAAACGAAATTCAAGAGATACAACATCAGTTTATTTCTATATCCTTAATTTAAAGCAAGTGCATTGTCAGTAAGTGGTTCAGATGACTACAATGACACTGCATTTCATGATGCCATTGAACCTCTATGGGTCATGAGTTCGGACCCGCTTGCCCTTTTGATCTCGGGATGGTGGGGCCACCTGTGAAAACACCTCAACGATGCCATCCAACACATCGGGGTAGGCAGTGGGGGTCACCAACCAAGCACACCATAGGCTGCTGCTATTGTTCACACGCGTATTCACCTCATATACCGTGATTATAATTAATACATAGAACTACCAATCGATGCATCAACCATTGGCAACGTACAACATTCACCGATCTCAATTGATATGCCAAGCATCATCCCAATACAGTAGATGTACCTACATAACTATCCACGAGACAGCACTCATCCTAATCATCCCAGCAGATTGGCACAATGTATCAACAAATTACCCTCCCGCAACCCCGAATCCAAAAATCATGTTTCCTTTTCTAGCTTATGTTTTTTTAGCAAAACCATCTAACTGTCTCTAATTCTCTAACAAATTATCTAACTAAACCAAATCCTAACTTTGTTGTAACACTTTTAAACTTTATCATCAACAAATTTTGAACTCGGATGGTTACCTTCAGCCGTCACGGCCGAGGTGGCTTCACCAAGCTTTCCCTCAGCGCTGTCCGCGGCCGAAGCCGGCCGCGGAGGGTGCGGCGGAGCCCGGGTTTTAAGCCACTGCAGAGGCGCCAGCGAAGTGGTGATGGTGGTGCAGTGACATCTAAGGGTTGGTTGGTTGGTTGGCTGGTTGGTTGGTTGGTTGGTTGGTTGGATGGTTGGTTGAGGGTGGTTGATAACCAATGTCGTGAGTCTATCAATAAGACCAGTAGGGATGCAACCAACACTACTCCACCAGTTTGTTCGCTGGTACATACCACCTGATATTCTCTGGCTTGGCGCACGGCAGTCCCAATTGTTGAAAGTGATTCCGTGACAGTCGAAGGGTGCTATTGCAGTCGTCACCCTTGATTTGTGGATCATTCCCCAGAATTCACGTTGAGGAAGGCCGATTGGAAGCTAATTTGCAGATCTCAAAAGATACGATTTACACACACACCACAACAACAACAACAACAACAACAACAACAACAACAACAACAACAACAACATAGCGGGAAGTGGTGCGTCATTGCTCCAGGAATTCTGAAGCCTCCCATGGCTGGTTGACAAATCTGAAGCTAATGCTCCCGGATTCGCTTCTGCTCCCGGCTTTGCGGGGTTACCACTAGAGTACCGATGTGTTCATCACATTCTCACTGTATATCTCCCTATGAATTCATGGGTGGATCGCTTCAGCTGGTGGCTTCGAAGCCGTTTGTAGTACCAAAATAATCCAAAATATGCGATGCATGTACTTGTGTATTTCTAATTTGGTTATCCAGCGTTGTCATACACATATATATATATATATATGCACGTTATAGAAATATGTACGCACACATGCATGTATTTCTTGTGACCCGTTTGTTCAAGACTGCAGCCAGATACACAGCTGTGCCAGGTGGAATCTTTGTTCGAATGGTGAATTACTGTGACGGCCGAGCTTTGGACACAGCTGTCAGGGCAGCAGCCGTCACATTCCATATCTTCATCTGAAAAAATAGAGCTTCATATGGCAATGGGAGATCCCAGGCAAAAGCCTCTCAGATCATCATACCACTTGTCAATAGATAGCAACGCCGAAGAAGCTGCTTAGATGACATGTCTCTTTGTTGCTGCTGTTTTCGTGCCTGGGATCTTCGAAATGTTTGTGGACCGGAGAACCGATGAGCCAAAAAAAAATGGGTGCTGTCGTTTTTCCGCTGTGCTGTTTCGCTGACGGGATCAGCCTCAGAGTAACAGAAAGCACTTCCGTGTCCAATCCTCAAGGGGCTTTGATTCCCGGAGTTTGATTTCCTCAAGTGCTCACCTTCCTCTTTTGTAAATGCTCATGTTGAACCATCAGCATTCGCTCGCCGTCAAAACAACATAACAAAACCATTCTTAATAATATGATTAACCATGAATGTACCAGTCATAAACCACATACACACCATTCATTAACCACCAAATTATCAATGATGAACCATTCATCAGCCATTCTTTAACCCTTGGAAACCAACCATCAAAACCACGGCAGGATGCCAAGCAGGGAAAGCACACCGCCCGCCGCCAGTTTGGGCTTGGCGCTACCAGCACCGCGGAAGGCAGGGAAGAAGGCGAGGCATGGGCCGTTTCGGATGGGGATCATGCAGGATTGGGCAGTCAATGATGGCAATAAACCAAGGGTTTCTATGGTGATAGCCTGTTTAAGCAGGGGGATGGCCTTACCATGAGGTCATAGCCATCAAGTAGTTGGAGATGGGTCATGTTTGATGCTTTATGGTGATCAGTGATGGCTAGTAATCGATTGACGATGGCCGATGATGGTTCATAGTGATTCCCAGTAGCAATATTTCATACCTGCCACTGTGGTCAGAAGCCACCGTTCTTGATGAATAGGAGAAACAGTATCATGACACCCACCAGCTTTACCATGAATACATAGTTTACCATAAATTGCTAGCATCTCCTAATTCAAACATAGGTTGCGGTGTTGGTCTCGATGAATTGGTTAGTGGGAGAGCATGGCAACAACCCCGTTTGCAGGGGTATGATCAGATGCAACCATTGATTGCATCCTATTGGAAACCCACCATCATGAACCATCCCAATCATGGTGGTTCATTGTTGTGAATATATACTCATATCATAGATGGTGAATTGTGATTAAGGGCCAACATAGCAGTGACAACTAGTGGGGATGTGAATTTGCAGTACCAAAGATACACAAAGGAATCTCAAACTGCCACTTTATTTGTTCGTGTACGAACTATGGTCAGTATCTATTTTCACTAGCCATCAACGGGGGAGAGGCATCAGCTTTTGTTAGCTGATGGTGATCACAAGAAGCAGTTCTGTTAGTTGATCATCAATCACTAATAGTTAACGATAGTAACTTTTAGCTGACAGTATCACAATTACTAATTAGTGGATAGTAGCTAATCATAGTAGCTAATCCTAATGATCAATTGTGATACTATCAGCTGATCACTTTCAGCTAATCATAGTAATGCTGTTCTAGTGATTGCCGGGAATTCATGACATCAAGCAGCCAAGCAGCAAACGCTCGTTTCCCGCGGTGAAAAGCCGGCACAGCATTTTCATGACTTGTCAACCACGGCTGTCCAAGCCGAACTCAGCAGGTGTGGATCTCCCTGGTGGTGTTACTATACTCGCTGGTAGTTATAGGCTATGGGAATATTAACACCACCATAGCCTAGGCTATAGCAATTAGTTAATAGCACCAGCTCTTAAGCAACTAGTTGCTGCTGATTGTTCTGGGAATGACCATCCCGGCGCGTGGAAGCCACTTCTTGACCGTGATTGATTTGAGCCAACGAATCGACATGCATTCGAATGCTTATCCCGCTCTCCTGAAGGTTTTCGATAATCTTTGATTTGATATTTCCGTGGGCTAGTTGTCATGGAACAATGAATACTCCCAGAAAAACAGCATCAACAGTCCGGTCGTACCCAAGACATGACCACAATCTTCGGGCGCGCGCGCACAACCTTTGCTTTTTTGGCACTTGTATTGTCAGAACGAAAACTGTCCAACCAAAAACAGTGTTCTAGTAATCTGTGCTTTATTGACCCGCATTATGTAGCCTCCATGAGCCACCATCAGTCCACTATCAGCCTGCCATTAACCACCACTAATCACCACTAACCACCACTGAAGACCACCAACCACCACTTATCACCATGAGCCACCATTGAACGTTCTTTGGTACTTCTAGGCTAAAAATTCCAGGTGACCCATGGCTGCGTCAGGCCACCTTCACAAAGGCCCTTTCGGGTCTCATGGTGGCCAAGAACATGAAGGAGCGGAGCCCGCAGCAAATCAGATATCGAGGTACCACTTGGTGGTGAGCCACTGCGAACAAAGTGAACCTTGGTATCTTCTAAGTGCAAAGTGATACCTGGTTCACACGTGTCGACTGAGGGATGGTGTCAGAGGGATGATTACAAGTTGGTGAGAAAGCATCATTGACCAGCACGAATGGTGTCCAGTGAGTTAGTAGCTTCATTAACATCAATAAATTGCCGTTGCAGAATAATCGATATCAATCTTTCACCATTAACGTCAAGAACTATATCACATCATGTTCATTCAAAAATGCTCAACAACATTGACGTTGATCGAATATATCTATATTAGTATAGTTGAAAAACATGACCATTGATCATTCATGGAAAATAAGTTGCTATATGGTCATGTTGCTATAACCATGAACCATTTTGAACCATTTTGAACATGAAAATAAGTTGCTATACTCCATCATATTCATGGATCATTCATGGATCATTCATATTCATTCTCCATGATATGGTTCATGATTATAGTATTCCATGATTTTGCTAATGGTTCATTTTCTCCATGGTCCATGGAGTACAGCACCACCAATGGCTTCGGCCATTGCACTCCGCCAGGCCACCGGAGCTTTGGCCCAGGCGACGCGGCGAAATTGGCAACGGCGGCAGGGTTTCTACGTCGCGAGGGTCCGCAGTTTGCATGACCGTTATGGTAGGGTAGACTTGGTCATCTCCACGGTTGATATATGATGATCAATCATGGTCAATAGGGGATAATCACCAGCAAGAATGCTTAAACAACTACTATAAGGTGTTGCAGCCATTAATACTGGGTTGTACTTGGCTATGGGTCACTGTTTCAGCCATCAATGATACGGGACAACAGCCAACAACAATAGGGATTACAATGGTGAGTGATGGTACACCAAAGGTACTGGGTGTTGACCCATAGCCACGTCGCAACAATCATACTGTACCATGGTTGACAAGAGCTAGCAATGGCTGAAAAGGGACAAGCGTGGCACTATCAAAATAAGTCATCAATCCTAGGGATACCAACGAGCAAAAGGATGTGCTGATGATGCAACCATTCCCTGTGATCCCGAATGAGTTCTCCGCGTCTGGTTACACATCATCCCCATGTTTGATATCGACCAGCCCCTACAATCGGTCATGATGACTGACGACGAACCCTTCCTTGAATCTCCCAATGGTTCCACCATGATCATTACTATTTCCTAATTATTCAACCTACCTCCCCTGATGATGGAGAAATTGATATGATCCTATGATCCCATGGTTGATCACCCATCATTTACCTCGGTCATGATGATCGATGATCAACCATGTTCCCAGGATGGAACATGGTTGAGTACCATTCCTTAGTATCATTATGGGATCTGTAATGAATTGGTTGATCAACCATCATTCACCTGGGTCATGATGACTGATAATCAACCATTCCAAACTATCTCTCCTGATCATCTGAATCTCCAAATGGTTCAACCTACCTCTCCACCTGATGATCAACCATTATCATTCCTTACTATCTCCTAATGATGGGTATCCCAGGATACGAGCGCTGCACCCCTCAAAGGCCACAGCTGGCGATCTGCTCCCAGAACGTGGCTTTGTGGGCCGTCCCTCGAAAGTGCTCGAGGGGTGCTGGGACACATGGGAACCTTTGAAGACCAGGGTTTTCCCAGGGTTTTCCCAGGGTTCCCTATCAAGAATGGTGGAGTTTCCCAGGGTTTCCTATCAAAAATGGTGGAATTTATCCTTTGCGAAACTAACATGGCAATGGAAAATCCACCCTTCTTGATAGGAAACCCTGGGAAACCAGCTATGAATTGTAGATTCTCCATTGCCAGCTTGGTTTACCAGAGAGTAACAGCTATGAGTTCTATGCCATTCTCTATTATTACCCAGGCATGGGCGATCAGCAGCTATGTTATGCAACATCTATGCTATTCACCGTTGTTCATCTCCTGTGTATTACAACGATGAAAATGTGTCAAAAAGAAGGGGCGCTCGGATTCTGAACAATTTTATCAAACATTGCAACATGGCTATCAAACATTCTTATCAGATATTGCCATTAGCCAGTGTTAGCAACTATGGTTCACCATTTGTCAGGCATGATGAGCGCCATTATTGATCATTTCGATCGACCATCCTGATAAACTTGATCATTTTGATTGACCATTTGGAGCAACCATTGCCATCATGAGAAATCCTTGATGGTTGCAACTCGTTGCGCTTGCCCCACCCGTGGTATGAGCAGTTGAGGTTGTGGCGACTGGTGCTTGATTGGTTTGGCCAACTGCCAGGGCAGTCCAAAGTGGCCCGACTGAGGGATGGGATGGGCAAGGGCGGCTAGTGCTGGGATCTAGGTGTGGGATGGGCTGATGGGCTGATGGGCTAGGGATGGGCTGGGGAAAGTGCTGGATAGTGCTGGGATCTAGGGATACTGTGTGGGGCTATCCATCTGAGACCATTTCTTCGACTCTGAGGGATGGGATAAGAAGGTTTGGGATAGGGATAGTGCCAATGGAGGAAGATCGTGTGTGCCAATAGGAGCTATCGATCTGAGATCTACATTTCTTCGACTCTGAGTCATGATGCGTCAAGGTTGGTGAACCTGTGAACTTTGATGACAGAAAAGACAACCAGAGCATTGTTAGCAACCCAAGAACTATTGGTGTGGTTGTGGTCGTCGTTGTTCTTGTGGTTTTTGGCTTTGAAGAGTCACAAGAGGAACCCCCAGTTGATCGCCCAAGAGCAAACGATTAGTTTCCCGATTTGGAACTTGCTTGTAACAAATGCGCGTATCCTTGCACAAGCTCATCTTCATTTTTTTCCGACTTTTTGAAAGTAACAAAAGCAATGGGCTTCTTGACTGGGTTGTTGCCTCATGCCTGACCATCTGTCTCTATATCTATAACTATCTATATATACACTGTATATAAGTGCTTTAATTTCTACACACATATATGTATGAATATATGAATACGTATTATAAACCCACATCAACTGATATTGTAGCATCTGAACAAACAACAATCAACAAATGTCCATTTGTCATTTTCTGTTAGTCTTTGGGCTTCCAAGTTGGGTAGCAGAGCGCCAGGGTGGCTGGCCCGTTGGCGGTGATGATCGCGCAGGAAATGCTAGCTGCCCAGTTGGGATCGGGAGAACATGACAACTCTTTAATGCCATTCAAAATCGATGGTTAATTGATTTTTAATCGATGATTCACGAATGGTTGATCAATGGTTAATTTGATGGTTAATGATTGTTAATGATGGTCCTCGGGCTTTGGTGGACTGTCTGTATGGCCCCCGCACATTGGCAGGACCAAACAATGGTTAATGATAGTTGATTAGTGATAGTCAATCAATGGTGAAACTTTTCCAGACTGAGGAAGTCCCTCTCTATGACAAGGGCTAGTTGAGAACCTGCTGATTCCATGTAGCTGGTCACACAGTCACCATTGGCGATATACTCACCATGGTGCCACAGGATGGAATCGATTTGCTGCAGAAACACACATCTTTGATGAAGCTGCATTTTGTGATATCATTTTTTGTGATTCTCCAGTTGGAGATAGCCCAATACTCACATACATAAGCACATAAATACAACAGATAAATGACATCTCGACAATTCACGATAGTTATACTTCAACAACAAACCTCAAAAACCGCAGACCATAGATATAATTCAATGATATTCAATGAATCTACATCAATCTACATCAATCTACATCAATCTACATCAATAGAAATCCCATCAATCTTACATATAGACATGTCTATATGAATCTTTTCCCTTGGGGACCCAGCTGCGCCCAAGGCCCAAAGCGGTCTTCCAGAGTCCCAGCTTCGTGGACAACGACCCTGTGACCTGGCGGAGGGGAGCTGCTACCTGGTGAACCAAGGGACTTTGTGACTTAGTGACTTAGTCAATAAGTGGGTTCCTTAAGCATGAGTTAGTTAATTAATCAATAAGTGGTTGATTAAGTGACTTAGTGACTTACTTAAGGTATAAATTCGTGTACTACTTAGTGCCTAATTATTAGACCAATTAACTAGACCAATGGGTATAATCATTGATGGGTAACCACTGGTAAAAATTGGCGAGTCACTAGCTGGCTATGTGACTTTAGTGAGTGACTATAGTGATTTTAGTGACCAGTGATGAGTGACTATGGTGATAGATTCACTTATTAGTGCTTGTAACCAGTCAGTGACTTTGTATAGTGACTTTAGTGACTACCCAAAACCTGAGCAACTTCAAAGAAGCTTGCAGAGGCTTAGTCTCAATGCCAAGGCACCCGTGAATGCAAGTGACTATGGTTCATAGATGTTCATAGGCCACTCCTGCCATTGCACCAAGGGTCCAACAGTACCAACAGATCGCAACACATGGATCGCACTGCCCCTGGCCGGATGGCCCCGCAACCTGGTGCCGAGGCGGCCGGTCTGACGGAAGCTTTTGGAAAGGTCCACACTCTGAGTGCACAAGACCTGGATGTGACCCTCACAGGTGCAGGGCTCGGCAATAGCTTCTGCGGGCAACCTGCTGATCCACTTGCATCATGGGCCGTCACTGTTAACGTTTAAGCTTTATATTTGATATGTTAAACAAAGTTTATGGTTTGTAAGTTACCCTTATTGACAGACTGATTAAGATTCCAATAAGCGTACATTGATTTATTATATTGCTCTCATTATTATCAAATCATATACAGTGCTTTTTGCTGATGCTGATCTGTTGGCACTTTCGGTTCCACGGCGTGCTTTCGCAGGTGCCTCAGTCACGGTCTTGTTGATGAACTCCAGGTGGTCTGGGAAAATGGAGACCCGAGGTGGACTTTCCGGTGGGAGATCCCATGGTTCGAGCCGTCAAACATGTGTTTGTTGTAGATATACTGTGTTGCTGTGTTGCTGTGTAGCAATAGCAGGATCAGGAGGAGTGGGAGCTGCAGAAGTAGCAGGAGTTGGAGTAGGAGGAGTAGGAGTAGTAGTATTTAAAGTGGTAGTCGTGGTAGTGGTAGTAGGTAGTAGGTAGCAGGCAGTTGGTAGTAGTCATAGTTGTTGGTGCTGTTGTTGTGGACCGTTGTTCTTGGTGGTGGCGATGGCGTTCATGATTGTAAGTGTTGGCAACAAGCACATACCCATGAGGAATGTAACCAGCAATCAGCCAGGTTGATTTATCAGTTGTTTTCATGCTTCTGAGTCATTAATAGCCCATACCCGCCGCTCGATGTACTTTGATCAAAGAATGCTTGAGCTCTATCCACGCTTTAGTCACGCATACCATGGCAGCTGGGCTAAACGAAACAGCACTCTGATGACCAGACATTCTGAATTATTTGATCTCCAAAGTCTTGTGGCAACCGTTGGATGGCTGCTTCCTGATTGCCAGTGGCTCTGTGTAATTGTCTAATCATAGAGAGATAGATCCAGCAACTGTGAAGGCTGGACGCTGAACTAAGAACCACCTCCTTGTACCTGTGCCTGTATACCAGGTTGCCAAGTAACTAGACTGGGGAGAATTACCCTGAGAAGCACTATGATATATCAAGATACACTTGCACTTGGTGGTATCCCCAAAGCATCCAATAGCCATACCCATATCATGACTAAGAAATCCTGCAGGAGGTCACGAGGTCCATGACTCCTCGTGTTTTGCAGGGAGATTTGGGTGGCGCATGTTGGAGACTGCCGTTGTGTGATGGGTGTCGCTTGGCAGACAGCTGCAGATCTACAGCGCGAGCTTGTGCAGGTCGTAGTACGGTGTCTCAACAACGGCATGTCTATAAACTACGGTGCCCCTGAAAAGCCATGGGAATCTAGCTATTCTCATGGGGTTTGAAGCATCTACACATGTTGGCATGTTGGGTATGGTCTAGATGTATTTAGTACAGTCTATTGAAGTTAGAAGTTAAATCATGACGTTTCCGACTTTGTCAATGCCTAACTGATGCCCGTAAGACTAGGATGACAGCTTCAACGCTGAGGTAGTTTCCCAAGCATGCGGAGACCAATCCCCCGCCATTTTGTTCATTGGTCCACGCTGGTATCTCCTTGCAATCAGCACTGATTGCGTTTCCTTGAGGTACACTACTTGGGGGCAACCTTATGGAAAGTAGTGACCTCCTAGCCATCTAAGTTGATACTATGTACACCCCTATGTACACAACTTTACTCAATACACGTAGTCCATATGTATTAACATATGTATTTACAGTACATATGCATACATAATCAACATACACATTATACTAAAGAAACTATACATACATAGATGCAGACAAAACCACATATAGCCCATATAGCCAGGATAGCTGTCTTTGTGATCATCACCCTCTATGATCAGCTTCAAACTGGTGACACTCCGCGGCCATGTGCCACAGTAAGGTCCCCGACCAGAGCGGAAACAGCCGCGACTTTCACGTCTCGGCATTGCCCTTGACACAGGAGCAGAGATTCAGAGCTGCCCATGGTCCCATGGTGCCTTCAGCCATCTTCAACCAGCCAAACATGATCGAGTTGCACGTGCCAAATACGTTTCATCTTTTTTGCACCTGCCATTTTTTGTGGCAGTGTTGCCTAGAAAGAGAAGGCAACACTTCAATTTTCCATTTGGAAAAGCTTCGGCCATCATGTCCCGGAGAAAACTATGGCCACCGTAGGCTTGAGGATTCCCAAGTGTAAACTTGTGCCAAGTTTTGCCCTTTCAATGACTGAGATGTTCAAAGTGCTGCTCGGCGTCACTGGTTCAGATTCTGCAACATCTAATCTCCATCTAATGAACTTGTAACATTACACTTACACGATTGCTACCTCTCTCTGCCCATCAGGGTGTAAGAAGACTGGGTCAGTCCAGCTTGTGAGGAACACAGGAAACCAAGAGGGCTCAACGAGGATTTTGAAGAAGATGATGATGAGGATCCTTTGATGGATATGTAATTAAGGGTTGACTCCAGCCGATGATAACCAACGATAGGGTCTAGAATGGTGACGACGACGACGACGATGATGAAGATGATGATGAGGATCCTTTGATGGATATGTAATTAAGGGTTGACTCCAGCCGATGATAACCAACGATAGGGTCTAGAATGGTGACGACGACGACGACGATGATGATGATGATGGCGGCCAGACTTCACCTTGCGCCCTTCCAGAACCCCCTTGTGCCAGGACCACACCCTGTCGCAGCACAAAGAGTTTGAGCGTGTCAAGGTGCAGCCCCGTGGCAACCGTTTCAGCTGTCTGCGCACAACAGATGGCATCTACGATGTTTCAACGTTACGGATGAATTTTGCACCATGTAATCATGCAGAGGAATGTCAACTATGCACCTCTACAGTTCTCAACACCTTATGGATATTGCATCTACAAGGTGTTGCATGTTAAGCGATAACTTGTACGCACTCAGGCGCACAGATTGTTACAGCTGTATCATGGCACAGTCCCTCGATACTTGTGCCCGGAGCCACCCTGCCTTTTTCTATAATGCAAGTTGGTCCCTGGCGATCCCCTCTTAGTAGGCGAGTGAATTTGAGGGATCCTGAGGATCAGGATGACTTGATACACCAAAGTCAACTGGCGGGCACAGGTTGCATTAGCAAGCAACAACGGAAATCTTCAACAGTGTCACTTTCACAGCATTAACAACGCGATTGGATGATGATGATGATGATGATGATGATGATGATGATGATGATGATGATGATGTTGATCATGATGACGACGACGACGACGACGATGATTGTCACATCATCATTATTGTCAACAGTGAGGACATTCATCAACCAACACTCACCATGTTTCCAGGCAGCTGGTGCGGACGTGCGGAAACTGGTGCGGACCTGATGTGCTCGTGGTGCGGTGGGTGCCAAGAAGGCTGATACCGCCACCTTGGTTCTTCTATCTGCCACCCCTTGGTTCTTCTATCTGCCACCCCTTGGTTCTTCTAGCTGCCACCCCTTGGTTCTTTTAGCTGCCACCCCTTGGTTCTTCTAGTTCTTCTAGCTGCCACCCTTTGGCAGATGCTTCTGGGATATCTTTGGAGATGTTTTGATGGATGGTTAGGGGCTAGCGGATATCACAGGGACCCAGAAATTGGTTCAGTCAATGATGATCATGAGGTCAATGAGGGCTATCCCCTGATCAGTGGATGCTGGAGATATGGGATGGATCAGCACCAACCAAACATTAGGTGAACATCCTTACAAAGGCTATTTTGGTTATTCATCGGATGTTTACCAGGGGTACAATGTACTGACGCTCACATATAGCATTGTTAGCTGTAAGTGCACTATTGAGAAATGGTGGGATGTGGCTATATGACCGGATAAGCTCAACCATTGTTTGATCCCGTCAGTAGGGAAACAATCAAGCAACTATTGCATTTAGCTGTGCACCAATGTCGGGATAATCAGCATCACGACTCAGTAAATCGCAATTGGTAAGGATACTTATCTCATGGATGATCCCACCGTAGCCCATACCCTGTAAGTAGCAAGAGTTGATGTGAGCCAAGCATCTGACTTGGCAGATGGATAACAAATTTTCACATTACACAGCAGCATGCGTAATGTTGATCCGGGATGTGAATTTCCAGAATGGGTTGACACATGTTGACACCTCAAACAAGCTTCGACTTGGCTTGCTGGAAAGTAGCTTTTGGTCAATGCTTTGGATCACGCTTTTGGAGTCGAGATGATTTTAATTTCATGTTTCAACTTGAGATCATCGCACGTCGGCTACACCCCCCCCAGGCTTAACTGGCACCCAAATTTCTGTTGCCACTGGCAGTCTAGCAATGCTTTGGCATTTTCAGTGTTGGATAGCCATTCCGCACCATTGGAATTGGTTGGCTGCCCAGCACTTAGTAGCGGGTTGTTAAAGAGGCCCATGTTGCCGAGAAGTAAAATCAATGAACTGTAGCCGTCACCTACTCCCAAGGATTGCCAGTACGACATAGTTGTTCCAGTGTCACCAAGTGTCAGTTTTTCAAAGGTTGGTAGTATCACCAATAGTGAAGTAAATTACTTCACTCGCTGGTTGGTGACATAAGCAACCAATTAGTTGGTTAGTTGCTTGAGCAGTATCACCAAGAGTGAGTTGTCGGTTGCAGTAGCTGGATGGTTGATGCTAGTTGGTTCTATCACCACCTCTTAGTTGAATCATCCAGCGCTAGTTGCTGGTATCATGAACGGTCCGTTTCTGATGCTTAGCTGTGTAGTAAAATCACCGTCGCTAATAGTTGTATTGGCTTGTCAAATAGGGGTTGCTTAGTTGGTTACCCAAGTTGGTCAGTTGATTAGTGAAGCTGCTTAGTTGGCTAGTTGCTTAGTTGCTTAGCGAAGCTGCTTAGTCGATCACTTAAGGTGCTTAGTTGTCCCACCTGTAACCAACCAACCAACGAACCAACAAACTAACTGAGTACAACAAACCAACCAGCCAACGAACCAACGAACCAACTGAGTACAACTAACCAACCAACCAACGAACCTCACCAACTACAACTAACCAACTACAACTAACCATAACCTGTTTGTGCTGACCGCAACGTAACCAACGAACCACACCGATCCCCGTGGCATCTGCGGCAGGTTCCCCGTGCCAAGCTGCCGAGGTCTGGGACAGGACCTGCCGTATCTTCGCGGGGGAGTCCAACTACCCCAGCAGCTCGGCACTGGAGGTGACCCAGAGGGTGCCATAACCGGTGCCTTGGTGGGGCCCATGGTGGGGGCCATGGTGGGGGTCACAACCGGTGCCATGGTGGGTGCCATGGGTAGTAAGAATGGTGATATGAAGATAAGCCTGGCCTATACATATCTATAGGCTTCTTATTCATGTTATGCAGGCTTATTCTGATACTTTACTACCTTGTAGGTTTTGTCGGCAGGTTGTCAAGTGGGCTACCGTATGCTTATAGATTTTATATATGGCCACCAAAGTCATTAATTGATCAATCGAAAGAAACATGATGTGCAAAACCTTTCATGTTTTTCTGATGATCATGTTGATTTTGCGGGTGCATATTGGGAACTTCCGCAAAGCGGAAGCATTGCACTATTCCAGCTGCATTAGATTGTTGCATGATCATCAATTTGGCAGCCAAATATCCACCCTAAACCGGATTGTTCTACGTTTTGTTGCCCCAATCATACAAGAAGGGTGTACAGTGTGACCTCAAGTTTATGACTTTGAGTATATCATTCATCATCCTCCCTTCCAGTTTTGGACACAACTTCCACGGAGTACTCTGACAGTTACCTTATTAGTTTAACCATTGGTGAATGATTAGTTTCAACTACCAATAGTCACAACACTTAGTGGCTACCAATGATTGGTTATTGGTTGGTATAACCATCACAACTACCTTATTCGTGACAACCTATTCGCCAATAAGTTAAACCACTTGTCAGTGACAACTACCTTATGAGTGACAACTGGTTGGTCAGTTTAACCATTGGTTGGTCAGTTTAACCATTAGTTTAACCTATTAGTTACTTGTCAGTTGAACCATTGGTGAATGATTGGTATATAGCCATCACAACCACCTTCCAACAGTGACATGTCAGTTGGGAAGTACCGAAACGTTCTTTCCTCCCAAGGCTTGGCCTTGACACGCGGCATCGGGCACCGACTGGGGCATACAGTGACTTGGCGGTGGGGCTCAATAGGTAGGTTGGTAGGTTGCTTGAGAGGTTGGTAGGTAGGTTGGTAGGTTGATAGGTTGGCAGGTAGGTAGGTCAGGTCGGTTGGTAGGTTGGTTGGTTGGGGCAACCGCAAGCCTGATAGCTGTGCTGAGCTTGATGAGCACCATGTGTTCATTCGGATTGATTCATATCGTTGGTATTCATGATTATTCATGGGTAGCTGGTATTCATGATCTCCTGTTGACCGAAGATTGGCGATGGTCGCACAAGAAACCAATGAGACCCCAGTAGACAATACGCTTGGTGTTCCACTTTGCTTCACTGATCCAAAGTGGTCGGTGTTGGTGGTGTTGGTCACATATCCACTATCAGCGACCTGTGGGACGAGACAGCGGTCAAAGGGCAGCCCGGGGTGTAAAATGGTGATTGTTGCCATCATTCGTGTCATGATGATTGGTGATATGATAGTGATTGAATGATATTTAATGATTCATAATTAGTGATACTTATTGGAAGATCATAGAGTCAATGGAATTGGCTCTAAAGTCTCATTCATAATGGCCAGTAGTCTTCCGCCACGGCCGAACCACACGGAAACATCGATCTATGGTTCAAGGGTCTAGTGGTGCCACAGGTTGGAGTCACGCACAAGCCAAGCATCAGCAAGTTGAACAGAGAGGCGGCTGAGTGAAGCTGCAAGGGGATCAGATCCAGTTGATCCATCCGACCTGGCTGTGGTTTTACTCCATGATCTCGCCCAGAGCAATGCTCGAACGCTATCTGGTGAATGCTAGCGCTGTCATTGCGATCTACAGTATATTGCTTTGCTGACATAGCCAGCATGGTAGTTGTTTCCGCTGCTGGCTTTGACGGTCAACTTACAACGACCAACGGCCAACCTGGTGGATCCTGTCCCATGTGTCTGCTTCATGCCGAAACAGCGTGAGCCCAAAACTTTGTTCGACTCCAAAAGACCAGAACGATCCAAGTCACGAAAGTGTTGACATGCAAGTTACTGGGTGATCTGCTTGGTTTGTTGCTGGGGGATTGCCGTCAACCAAAATACGTTCGCCAATAGCGGAAGGGGATGACCCATGATCGCCCCTGCTGGTCACAGTCGGCAGGAGATGCCCGAGAAGAGCTTCCTATTGCTGGGGTGGGGAGCCCAGTGAAACCTCGGCGGCCTCGGCAAACCATGTGGCTCTGGGGATCTCTTGGGATCTCTTGGGATCTGTTGGGATGTTGGGCTGGAGAGAATGCTGGTGCTTTCTGACTAGTCCATTTGGCTGTAGAGAAATACCGAGGTCACAAGGGGGAGACCAAGGTTCTAGAAGAGTGTTTCCAATACCAGTGCAACTTGTCAAAAGAGCATGGGGATTTGCACAACGTTTCAAGAACATGGATGAACTCGGGGAAATGGTTCATATTGTTTCATCCCATTTTTCACATGTTTTCCCTGGGTGAGCTCCGGGAAACGGTTCACATTGTTTCATGGTAGCATGGGACACCACCGCGTTTCTGTCCCAAACTTCTGGGGAAAGTTGAGACCACACGTCCTCGGTACTCACCAGTGCTTGGTAGCTGGTTGTACCCGTCGGTTACGGTACGTAAAAAGCTGGCCAAGCTGGTAGATCATTTGTTAAGCTGGTTCTCTGGTTGAGAGTGACTGGTTGTTGATTCCTGGTCAACAATGATCAGCTGACTGGTTGCTGGTTGCTGATGGTTCCTGGTCGACAATGGTCATTGGTGAATGGTTGATCGCTGGTTGATGGTTGATAGCTGGTTGGTGGTTGATGGTTGATGGTTGCTGACTGGTTGCTGGTTGATGGTTCCTGATCACTGGTGAATGGTGACCAGTCTCCCAGCTTCTCGAGGAGCGCTGGCGTTTGGGCCACTTTCTCCGAATCTGCGGCAGTCAACTGGGTCAGCAGGCGGGGTAGGTAGGGCATGTTGTGTTGATGCTACGAGGGTTCATGGCTGGTTAGTTCTTAATGCTTCACAGTGGTTGATCATGGTCTTGACTAAGCATGGTTATAATTTGTAAAGCAACAAAGATGCTTGGATACACCAGGGATACAGTATGTGTCGGGGGTACAATTCTGACCATGCAAAGCTTATGACAACTAGTAGGAAAAGCTGTGGCAACTCTCGAAAAAAAAGCCATTTGCTGCACCCATACTCCATTATTCCGTCGTTTTCAGTCGTTAAGCTTCAATGCTTTGCACAGGCAGAACCTGTCAGCGGTTTTCTGTGGTGGTGCCTGGTCGGCTGAGGCCTTTCGCTGATCCACAAGCTGCTGCCATGTCATTGGGCACAGAAGCGCTGCAAAGATGGCAGGAGACTGGTGATCGATTGACAACCGTAGTGTCTGCACATGAGACAGATCTCATAGGTGCACACATAATCATCTGTATATACACAAACTGATGATCTAGTTCATTTCTAGTACTTATGGACATAATCAATTCCACATATATATATATAACATATCTTTGAAAATACATTCTTCTGCTATATATATATATATATATATATACATACACAAATATGTACATGTTCAATTAGATTAGATTTCTACAAATGATTGGAACGTGACTTGATTTTGAAGGTCTGACTTGCAGCAGCTCCCAGCTGGGTGTCACAGTCGCTTTCGCGGTCGCAGGATCCGAATGGTCCACGAGGTGCGCTACAGCTGGTGACCAGCAACATGCACAGGTGGTGTTTGTTTTTTTTCAAGTAGGATCATGGGTTTTCTATGGTTAAGTATGGTTAATTGGATGGTCAATGATGCTTACCTATGGATAAAGATGGGTAGTGGATGGTTGCTTCTGGTTAGTGGATGGTTTTTTGATGGTGAATTATGGTTCATGGATCGTTTATGATGCTTGACTATGGTTAAAGATGGGTAGTGTGACGGATGCTTAAATATGGTTGATCATGGTTCCACCAAGTGGGATTCGCTATCGATGTCTTTTCTAAAGCTAGCATTCTTTGTCATAGATTATGTGATGATGATGTGTTAGATGTGAGCAAGGCAGCACCAAAACCAAAACGACGTAGGCAACGAAGGACTCGTTGTTCGCTGCGGGTGCAGCTGGTCTCTGGGGCATCTCTCCAGGCAATCTCCACAGCGATGCGTCTGGAGCTCGGGTTTCACCTGCAGATTGGCAAACGAGACAACTGGAGACAACCAGAGACAGCTTCCGCCCATGGCCTTCCCCGTCAGGGCTGAGTCCTTTGGTGCCTTCATACTTTGGCCGAAGGACTGGGCGAGAAGCGTTGCTGAGGAAGGAAGGTTGAAATATGAAACCTAGAGAACCAAGTGTTTGATCAGGGTTGAATGGCTACAGCAATGGTGATACGAACCGGGTGGAACCGCTACAAAAGTGGTGATGCAGCTACTGAATGGTTGTTGATGCTTCACCACTGAGGATGGAAAAGCACCAAGAGACAGGTCCTGGCACTGCTTGTGACTTGCACAGGATCAAGCGCCAACTCAGGCAGAACAGCGGAGCTTTGCTCGGGGAACTCAGAGGTCGAGGCAAAGATGGTGATGTTGGTGGGGAAACCCTGGTAGCCCTGGCATTTGGGAATCATCAGCTAACAATCTGTGGATCAGCTAACAATCCGCTAATGATCAGCAAAATCATGGGTTGGCAGATGTGATGAAGAACCAGTATAAACCATCAGGCAAAAACCATTTGATCTTGGCTTAGCACTGATATTGTAGTTCAAGGAGATAGGCGACATGACCATTGTACCTCCAAATCATGATGAACCACCGGCTTATCAGATTGCCAGCTGATCTATCTTGTTAAGCAGATTGATTGAGTAGAAAGAACGATCAAGGGTGAACCGAATTGTTTTAACCAACATGAACCATCAAGCACATGTTGCGAATCATTTCCTGGCTAACCAACGAATATTGATTAACTATCAGCTCAACCCACATTCAACATCGATGTTATTACCATTGATCAACCAACACAACCCGACATTGTTCATTTAGTAAGCTCCAATACGCTGATGGTTAACCAACATTTGCCAACATCAATCGACATGAGCCAACAGTAATCCACACTCACAAATCAACACTGAGCAACTAGCCAACATTAATGAACACCAACCAACATTAACCACCATTAATTAACCAACACTAACCAACATTCACCAACAACAAGCTGACAACTAAGATTAAGCAACATTGACCAACATAACAGTAATGAAGATCAACCAACATTAACCAACATTAATTAAGCAACATTGCAACCAACATCAACTTACATTAACCATGCTGGTGAATCACAATGATCAGCTTCACCAAGGTGCTGGGCCCTCAAGATGCGCGTAGTCGATGTCCTTGGCGCGAGGCGCGCGCGCTCGTTGTCAGCGGGGAGGTGCCACATGGTGCTGGTTGAGCAGCTTCATCATGGCTAATGGGTTGATGATGATCAAGACCCATGGTTTACAAGTCAGGGGATCGTAACATGCGAGAAGCAACAACACTGATCATAGCATATGATAACCAACAATACTTGGGAATATAAAAGTTGTTGATGGTTATTCATAGTATGTAATAATCAACAATACTAGGGAATATAAGAGTTTTTGATGGTTATTGATGGTTATTGATGGTGATGGTGATGATGATGGTGATGATGATAGCCGACAAGGGAACCAATAGTATCGCAGGACCCTTTTTTTTTTGAAATATTCATAGAGCACAAAGACGAACACAAACAAGAAGGGAGTAGATCAATAGGTCGACCATGGACACTGCGGCCCCCAGGTCGTTGTTGCGACATTTTGCGCAACTTCACTCCATGTTGCTCAGGACATCCAACGTTGTCAGATATCTCAAATCAAAGTCGATTTTGTTGGTGAACATCTTGCGACTTGGGCACATGGAAAGAACATGCACATGCGATCACATAAACACACAGTTGATGCATATAAATGAATACATCAATACATGTATGCGCATTATGTAAATATGATGCATATGATACATCAATATGTGTATGCAGGCAATGTACAAGCACACACACACAAGACACACATATTTACAACATGTCTATATGCACACTAGATTTGTGAACAGCTAGTAGACACCTTTGCTGTTTACAGTTGCACACGTTTAGATCCTTTGGAAACTCATCCACAGCCCAGCCCTGAGGTGAAATCTGCCGAGCGAAGCCAAGCTTTGAGGCGACCGCAGCGGATAAACCAGTCAAGCAAGATAGCTGCTGTTAGTCAGTTGTTAATGGTTGGATAAGGATGGTTAATGGTTAGGTTTAAGGATGGTTCAGTAGTTTTACATAGCTGGTTCTGATGTAGTGGGTGGTTTGAGGGTGCTTGGGCTGGTCTAGTATGGTTGGGTGGTGCTTTGACATGGCTGGTTGGTGCTTTAGGATGGTTTAGCTATGTTTGGCTATGCTGGTTTGGAATCCCAACTATTAAACCAGTAGTTGGTTGTTGGTTTTAGCGAGCTGATTTCATAGCACCAAAGGACTTTGCGTCAAGAGCTGAGGGAGCCGAGCTATGGCTTTCCCCGACCCTACCCGGTGGTTGGACGACAATGGGGTGCTTCTCAAGTCAGAAGGGACCCCCAAATCAATGATTTTGGTAACCAATTTTAGCAGTTAATCATTCACACCACAGCGGTCCGGTCGAACCCTTGGGACGCAAGCC